>JAMKCH010007787.1:0-68859 GCA_023653785.1 Ophioderma brevispina | reverse complement strand
ACCCGCACCCCCGTAAAAAAAATCCTGCGTACGGCCCTGTCCATTAGGTAGCCTCTGGCATTTTAAGTATGTCATAAAAGTTGTAGGCCAGAGTAAGACAAAATTGCCATTTGCATGCTCAAGTTCAAAATCGTTGAAAAAAAGTGCCAAGGCGGCAAATTGATAAAATTGGCAATGTGACTCTGAAAATTCCAACACAATACCAGTAACTATTACTTTTTTAAAAGTACAGTTTAACGGAAGTCGGGCAGTTCAAATCATTCCCTCCACACGATACTGTTTAGCGAATCTGATCAGTTTCAGACAACCCCTTTTTATAGGACTACGACCTTTCCACGTTATATTCGACATCAAAAGAAGGAGTGAAATACCTTATTATCAACAGTGGCTGAAAAAGCTGCTTGTTAAAATCAAAATGTGTTATCTGAAAACTGATGATGTGTAAAAAAAATTGTAACAACATCCTTAAATCTGCTGTACAAATACGCGCCCTTTCCCTTCAGGCTAAGGACACATTTGGTAAATGGTTAATTGTGGACTTGAAGTTCATGGTGCTAATGTTTGAAAGAGACTGATCAATCAAGTATTGTGGCGATATTCACCCTAGATATCATAAAACTGTAATAATCATTCCATAAAAAGTGGTAAATTATTTTATTCCACTTTATGAGCAACAGTTAAAGAGCACATTTCTACTAAAACATGAAGGTGTCAATAACAAAGTAACACTTTAATTTAATTACCATGTTTTTTTCTTAGGTCTAGAATTAGCTACAACACACTGGCCCAAGTATTGCACCATTCATAAAACGAAATTCATATCAGCATTGATTTCAAATTATACCATGGCTACTTGACCCTCAATACATTTAAAATTCAGTATGTTGTTTTTCATACAGATGTTATTCCCCAAAATCCAAGAGAGTGAAAAATGTTTGATTTGATTGTCACGTTCCCTAAATATGCCAGATAAAAGGAACATCACAACGATAACTTGTCGATGCACTCCATAAGGAATAACAGGGAACCCAGACACAACAGATTGACTTCAACACAAAACAGCCACTTAATTGATCGTACATGTTCATTAGGGTTTACTTAAAATTTTTATGGGAGAAAATCATGGTAGGTGTGTAGGGACCAGAAACGAGATAAAGTAAATGAAAGACAGTGGTCTTCTAAATATTCGAGAAATCCGGAGACACCCTGAAATGCAATTCTAATGATAACTCACGGGAATTCTTGTGTAGATTACGCGTTCACATTACATGACAAACAGGCAGAATGTCTCGTGCCATTTAAAAGTTGTTTCAGGTTTATCACGTGACCTCTTTCTTGCTACCTAATTTCCCGAGTCCAACGTTGGTGGAACGTGCTCCAATCTTTTTAATTGACTTTTGTCCATTTCCGGTCCATAAAACCCACCAATTTTTTCTCCCTAAACATTTAGAGTAGACCCCCCGACGAACTCGTAAATTTCTTTAGCGCTATTTGGCACGTCCATTTTGACGTTCCTGTTTCTGTATTTCTTCTGGGGTACAATCGATACGTTATCATTAGCCAGCTTCTTTACCCACCATATTAAAAAGGGATAATGAAAATAAAATTAAGCGTTTGTCGCACGACTTGATTCTGGGAAACATCCATCGTTTGAAAAGCCCCCTTTGACAATAATTTACTAATTGGTGGTAGTCAAGAACCCTGATACAATTTTAAAAATCAATTTGTACTATAAATTGCTTTTTGTGTTTGGAAAAGAAAGAAAATGGAGAAGAATGTCAATTGATTGTGGCGTTATGTCGCTGTAATTCGGAAACCTCGTACTCATTTTGTACCAGAGGCCGTAACTGCACATGTACAGAAGAAGTTGAAATATAAATGCCGTCCAAAAATCCACAAATCTGTTACCTTAACCTGTGTGATTAGGCAGCAGTTATAATACGTAAAGGGCAACTCAACTCATCATGTATAATTCATTTTGCTGGTTGTTTAGGCTCATAATTTGTTTTTTGACTCCTCCCTCCTGTACATTTCTTTTTGTTTTGCGGTCGCTTAGCGACCGCTATAGAAACCACTGTTCTCAAACTTGGAAAGGAGTCTATTTGTAACTGAAAAAAGTGTTGTATTTCTGTGTGTTATAATATTGGATAACTTCCTACCGTTCCTGACAATTTGCTGTAGTGATATTGATGTATGTAATGAATTTCAAGGGAAAAAAATGACAAAGTACGGCTAATGTTTTCAGGAAAATGTAAAATATTCTTCAGACTCACTGGAGACTGGTTTTCACACATTTTACACTTTAAATGAGATACCTGCATAACAACCATAGCTAACTGTGGGTTAATTCAAAATATGCAGACACTTGGGTGAAGGTCATGTGTTTTTTCCAGTGATGTCTGTAGCGTAATGTCAACACTTTGCCCATATGGAAAAACATGTATAGACTTGCTCCAAGATCCAAGTCCTACTATTATACATCTCTGCCTAACATGTTTATGGGTGTTATTAATTCCATTACATAGGGCTGGCGCAGTCTGGAAACAATACTTCTTACAGACCTTGGTATGCGATGGTCAAGGTAGCTGGTCGTCCATATCAGGCTCAGCATTGCAAAGCAAATCTAACACTAGCATAAGAGTAATGGTGCATTATATATGAGCATACCTATAGTATTTTGAAGTCTGAATTGACCAAAATAAATTAACTTGATTCGAGTACCTACTTGAATATATTTTACTTGATTTGTGCTGTTATTTGAGCTAGTTTTATATTTTTTGGATCTATTTTTAATTATTCTGGGTGGTATACTAGGTGAGTAGTAGGCCAAATATATATTTTTGGTATGTTATACTGGAAGAGGCACTCAAGTTTATGTTTATATCCCTTGGCCTGTGTAATCATTTAGATTTTATTATCATCAAATTATTCGAGGATTCAGGCCACGACCCAGATTCCGATTCGGAGCGTATTAGTAATTAGTGAAATTGATGATATCGTATAACAACATTTTAATACCGTAGCATATTAAATTTAACGCTAGTTTAAATGCGCGGTAACCATGGTAGTCCATGGGTGTAAACATAAATTTTTCTTTGCTGCTTTTATTTGTGAATAGTACCTACCCGCTCCCAAGTGTGGACAAGGCCCAATTTGAAATAAGTGACATTTGCTGAAACCCATTAGAGTCCATTATATATTTTCAATTTTTCATCAGTTGTGTAAAATAAAAATTTGAAATGGGCAAAAAATCTTATGAAAATTTCGCTGTCTTGGGCAGCGAGAAAGGAATTCTCTGAGCTAAACGTCTTCTCTCCTTTGGGATTGGTTAAGTTTATTTATTTCCAGGTTTGTAAATTTTTCTTTTAAAAACTTTGGTTTTCTCGACCGAGAACCTCAAAAAATATTTTATAAAAGTTATTTTGTTTTATAATTTGCAAATCAATGCTTGCGATTGGAAAAAGCCGTGTTTCAAAACCCCGGCTGCCAATGACGGAAAAAAAAAACCAGGTTTAATCGATTCGATAAAGGATGTTTTTTTTGATATAGTGTTGGGCCACCTGTTTAAATCGGTTTACGATTTGAAAATTATTTTTGCTTACTTGGCTTTTCATCAAAAAGCTTGGTTCAATTATTTATCGTCCGAAAAATCATGTTTTTTAAACAATCCTTTTTTTCAATCGAAAGCTCAAGGTGTTTGTACAAACCCGAGCGTCATCAAATTGATCACCCTAATTTTGCAATTTGAAATCCCATATTTTTATTCGCCCATTTCTGTTTTTTCGCCGAAAAAACATTTTTGGTGCATAATTCCTTGTCATATTCTTTCTCCCCAAAATAATCTCTAAATGTCCCTTTAGTAACCATCACATCACCAAATTCATGATTTTATCTATTTCTTGTATCACATTTATTTCATACCAAAATTGTTTTGCTAAATTAAAACTCGTAATAAATGTTTTTCTTGCAACATTATTTGCAAATTGCATCTTCCACCTTGTACAATGAATACACATCAAAAACACTCCATTATCTGATATTATATTCATTTCTATTCTCTTTTATACATTGTTTTTATACACGAAGTAAAGTGCAATGACTCGTTCATGTTGTCCGTCAAACTTTTTAAAATCATACGGCGACCCGGCACAGTTTTTTCAAATACTGTGTTTTATTAGAAAGCTGCAGAAATAAACATCTGGCTTGTACCCGCTTATTTTAAATTGATAACCCAATATCTGTGCGTACTGATTTTCTAAGCTTCTCCAACCGCAATATTAAAACACTGGTCCCATATGATTATCTTATTACAACAATATATTTCATGTCGCAATGGTTTCTCAATTGTCATTGTTGGTCTTACGGCCATCTTTATATCAGCAAAGTTTCAATCGGTCCATTGCCATTTGGTTTTCAATGTTTCCCCTGATCGCTATGGTAAATGGGGGATACGGTCCTGTCCAAAAATCACGCGAATGAGAGGGTTTGACATCACCAATTGTACTATGCCAACTGGTACATGCTTGCACACTACCAAGACTCTAATCCTACAAGGATCGTCGTTGTAACCACCTCGCGCTACAGTGATGCCAATCCCGGAAAGGACATATGCCGAATCTTTGGGAACAGAACTAGTATTATGTATGATGACGGACAAATTAAGTCAACTCAGTACTTTGCAATTTTACCACATGAAACAGATCACTCGTATGGATTGAACCCTATCGTAAGTACAATCACTGTGAAATGTTTTGTTGTTTCTGTTGTTTTTCGGGTGAAGCACTCTTGCCCCCCCCCCCTATCACAAATGAATTGATATTGGGTGTAAGGCTGCCGGTTTCCAAACCCAGGGGCATTCGGTACAGAGGACTAAAAAATAGATATCTTTGGGTGAGAGACAGGTCAAAATGCCCCAAATAATTTTTTTTTTCGGGTGACAAATTTGCACAACTTGTCTAAAAAATCGGTTTTAATAGAAAACTTTGCCAAAATTTCACCCACTAGGAGTCTTGGGTGAAATGTTCAAACAATATCCCCCATATAGGGGTCTTGGGTAACAGTAGTAAACTTTTCCAAAAACTTTTGTTTCTTATTCTTAGGTCGACATTTTTAAAATACTAATGGACTATTTTGGGTGGCAGCGATGATGAAAATGGGGGCCTTAACAGCCCTACAATATGCACCTCTTCTTCCAAGATGGGAGTGCCCTCCCCGAAAAAATCTAGTGTAGTGGTAAACAACTTTGGGAGATACCGTAACTATAAATTGGGTTCCATTTACGTATGAAGTTTGTCATTTCCCCTATACATAACAGTTGCTTGCAAAATCATCACCAGACGATGTCTCCCAGTATTTATCCAACATAATTAGTACCCAGTCTCCCAACACTCCTGGGAAGAACAAGCATACACAAAGCGAAAGCTTTGTAGAAATATGCTCCGTCAATTACCAGCGCTTGCGTGCGCCAACTTTCGATACTGTATGGGCGATTCAGAGCTGTGGTACAACCCGTCACAGATGGCGCTATTTGTACCGTTTTTATGAATTTGACGATTTTTTAGTGAACCGAAATGTCACTACGTTATTAAAAATAGATGCTCGTCTTTGTAACATGAAATTTTTGGTGGTTGAATGCGAAATTCACCTAATTATTTTTGTAAGTTTGACATTTTTTTATTTTTTGTGAATAAGCACGTTTTTTTAAATTCTTACTACGCATGTCCGACTTTTTGGCTGGGTCAGTACCAACCACTTCCGATGCGCGGCGATCCATATTAACTTGATTGGCGTCCCCCTTCCACGGGTATTGATGTTTTGCCATGTCGCAGTGATTGTGAATTAACACTTGCAGCTTGCGCCGTTTAATTTAGAAATGCTGGTATCATTTCCAGTTGTTCTTGCTCAATTTTTGTCCGCGCTGACCTGGCTCAATGCCTTTTCCCGATACTCTCCATAACCGGAAGTCAATTTTACTTGACCACCCGACCCGACTGCGCATGCGATTTCTGAACTCGAAAAGGGCTTATAGTTATGAAAGAAAATAGGTTTTCAAACATCTTATCTGTTTTTAAATTTGATCGAAATTTGAGGTTTTCTGCAAAACACGTCAGGTTTGTATATGAACAGCGACGATACATTTACACAGATATGTCAAGTAACGTGTGTGATTATTTTTAATTATACAAAGGTAGACTTACCTGCATGCTGCAGGATGATTGTAATTATTTTGTAGAACTTGTTCAGAAGTAGATAAGGTCTTTAAATCTGTATTTTGTCATTTGTTTGTCCCTCCGACGGTAAAACATCCCTTCTCTTCAAAGCAATGAAAAATGGTACAGTCCAAACTCCACTATATAATCCATTAGAGCCATCGAATACTTGTATGGTCAAAATAAGACCCATACAGAAACTAGGCCAGACTGTCCAGGGTGGGCAGAAATGCCATCATTGGGCTGGGGACCTTATCTACTTCTGAACAAGTTCTACAAAATAATTACAATCATCCTGCAGGTAAGTCTACATTTGTATAATTAACACTTATTTTGTATAACTTGTTCCTCGTAGATCTTTAAATCTGTAGAGTTCAAAGCCCGCTCACCTAATCCATTGAGAGTATGGCCTGTGAAAACTCTTTATGCACAGTAGGTCTGTTATAGAATCTATGGAAAACGGTAGCATTACACCAGTCAGCTTGTTTGAGGATATCTGGTGCAGAAATGCCCTGCTAGTATGCAGCAGTACTAGTGGAATGTGGCTTAAAGATTGAGGTATCAATACCAGCCTTCTTCATAATGAGTTTAATCCAGCGGCCTACAGTAGCTGCCTTATGAGGGGGAAAATATGAAATAAACAATTGCCTATCCTTCCTAACAGACTTGGTTGCCTTCAGGGAACTATCCAGAGTGTTTGAAACACAGACACGTCGATCTTTGCGAAATTAGCTAGATCAATCTGTTTTATATCACGACCAGTTCGGGCGCGCTTTTTAGGCTTTATGACCAAAAAAATGATAACCTTTTGAATCTTCATTCATAAAATCAAGATTGAGAGATTATAGCATCTCCTCTGTCAGCCGACACTAATGCCACCAAAATAGCGGTTTTCCAACTTAAAAGCTTTAAAGGCAGATTTTCATTAGGAGAAAGACCCTTAAGAGAACGCAATACAGTACTGACCGGCCAGCATTGGCGGACGCTTATTAAAGATGCCTTTCATAATGCGCTTTATCCAGTAATGATTTCCAACACACCGCCATCAATTGGCAAATGAGGCATAGATATAGCCGAACGATATGTATTCACAGTAGAATAAGAGAGGTCCCTCTTAAAGAAAGATGACAGAAATAATGAGATATCAGCTATAGAAGCACGAAGGGATTAACTTTTCTTGCAAAGCACCAGCGAACCCACTCTTTCCATGCTCATGCATACTGTTGTTGGGTACCATGCAGCTGTCTACTGAAAAAAAGCCATCCTGCTAGGATCATGGATCTCTGAAGAGTTGAAGATTGTGATCTTGTGGCAATAACACTGGTTTGCGACCTAACATTCTTAACAAGCTTGGATACCAGAATTGAGTCTGCCAAGCCAGTGCTACTATTAACATAAGAGGGACTTAATCCACTTTCTCGAAAACGCTGTTCATCAGGCAAATGGGATGGCGTATGTCTTTAGATTTTTCCATTGGGTTGCACAAGCATCTACCCTCCAAGCCAGAGGGTCTGGCTTCCAGGACACAAACCGTTGATTTTGTGCCTTTTAATCTCGTCGAAACAAGTCTACTTCGGGAAAGAAATTCAATTTATTTGTCAGCTTGAGAAATATCTTGCGTTTTAGACACCATTCTATGTTGTCGTTGAAATTTCTTGACAGATTGTCAGCAGTTGAATTTTGGATACCCGGTAAGTGTTCGGCTGATATGCATATCTGGTTTGTTAAGGCCCATTCCCAAATGTTTCTTGCAATGGAAGCATTTAGGCGAGAGCGAGTTCTGCCCTGCCGATTTATATAAGCAACAGCTGTTGAGTTGTCCATCTGAATTCTTACATGAACTTCAGGTGTTGTAATTACTAAGGTCTGAAGGGCAAACCATGCCGCCATCAGTTCCAAAACATTTATGTGCAGCATTCTTCCTTTTGCGGACCACATTCCGCTTGTCCTTGGTATGGAGGACAGACATACTGCTCCCCATCCCCTAAAGGAAGCATCGGTTTGAAGCACTATAGCCGGTGGTGGAACAACGATATTTCTCCCGTTCCAATTGATGAAATTCAATCTCCATAACTGGAGCTCCTTTAGAGCTTCCAAAGATAAATTCATCCTTTCATTATAGTCCCTGTCGAATTGTTTCAGGGCACTCTTCATGTCTGTTTGCCAGCAGTGGCAATAAACCACTGCTGGCAGTGGCAGGACTGCTCGGCGAGATGCTTGCATTAAGCCCACTTCTTTTGAGACTTGGCGAATTGTCGGACGCTTTAAACTTAGAAGCTCCTACACAATTTAAAATCTTGCCGCATTTTGCTCCTGGCAAGTGAATCATCATTGCCTTTGCGTGCAAAATAAAACCGAGAAACTGGACTATGGTTTTCGGTACGAGAGAGAAGATTCTACCGTATTTACATTAAATCCCAGAGAGGAAAGAAGTTGAACCACGAATTTTGTTAGACGACAGCTTTATGTTGCTGTCGAAGCTATCAAAATCAAACCGTCGATATAGATTAGTCAACGTATGCCTCTCTCCCCATATAAGCTACCGCTGGTTTGAGAAGCATTGTTTAACTCGGCCTAGGCGAGTTAGACTCCTGAGACGACCTTGCAGTCGCCCCAGCATAGGTCGGCGTAAGTAAATCCTGGCGTACACCCAGAGGGTGATGTAAAGCATTGCTATCCCATAACCGACACACAGCCGGCGGCTAATTAAATTTATTACTTGCATCTGTACGGCGCTCTGCCGTTGACTCATAATTCGACAAAAAAGTCGGAAAAGGGTGCGGTAATATGCGTGATTGAAACTTAGCTGTTTCGGCTTTGTGAGAAACATTTCCACTCTTATCAGGTGAGGATGGAGGAGGCTTAGAAACCGTAGCTGGAGGCTTCTTGGGAGGTTGCAACCTCTGACGATACATGAGAAGACTTTTCCGGAGAAATCTGTAGCTTTTTCCCGCTTTATCCCTTGTCATAGCAAACATATAAATAATCCACACAGTAAAGAAATGAAGTAACAATACTCCAACTTGACAAAGACAAGTATTTGAAGGCGCTAATGGATTATATGGTGGAGTTTGGAATGTACCACTTTTCATTTCTTTGAAGAGAAGGGGTGTTTTACCGTCGGAGGGGAATAAAAAATGCCAAAATCAGGATTTTTAAGGGGGGGGGGTAGGGGTCTGAAGCAGTGAAACTTTTTAAATGATTTTTTATTTCCTAAATAGTGGTTATAATGTTATATATCATATTGTAGCACGTCACAAAGTGTTTAAAATCCATGAAAAAGTTGTGCTTTGTTTGCCTGGTAACCAAGAAGGCACTGATTGGCTAAACACTAGAACGAATTGTAACTAAATAACTAAACATGCTACTGGGACGAAACTTGGGGGCTGACATATGCAGAAGGTAAAGAGGATGTGAACCATGAAGCCGGATTTTTAATACCTTTGCCATGGCAACCGGCAATCGACCAATCGCATAATTTCATGGTCGTCCGTAATTTGACATTGGACCAGCAATTTGAAAATCGGCCCTTCATGGTTCACTCGGCCTGTATGTGTTTAATATGGGTGCCAAATTTCATGTTCATAGCATGTAGCTTTTTCTAGTTACGTTCGTTCTCGTTTTGGATGTTTGCGTATTTTAACGAAACGAGTTATAGGCCTCGAAAAATGTAGACAAAAAATTGAGGGCGTTTTGATGTGAACTATGGATTATTTTTTTAATTTCTTTATACACTGAAATGATCAAATTATAAGGAAAGAATCATCGAAATAGGTGCATCCATTGTCCTGAATTAATTTTTAAAGAATTTTCAAAATTTAATTTTATAAATTGTTATGTAAATACATAAAAATACTTACCAGTGACATTAATAACTTTTAAATAGGAAAGGATAATATGAGTATTTATGATTCAACGTTAGGCCCAAAATTGAATGTGTTAACATAGTTATAAATAATATCTTTTAACATATCTTAAATATAATCCTTGAAATTTTCACATGATAAAATATAGGAGATGATGAATGTTTGGCATTTTGCGTACCCTACTTGACTTTGATCAGCCATATCTCGGGACCGAATGTCCGATTGCGTCGAATAAAAAGCATTGGTAGATAAGTCTACACAATTAGCATTGCATTATCTCCTTTTGGGCATTTAGAACATTTTTTATTTATATTCAGAAACCATACCCACCCCCTTAAAAGATGGCTTATCTACGAGGAACAACTTATACAAAATAATTGGTTATAGTGTTATTATTCCACGAAAGTTTCCATATTTCTGCTGTTGCGATGTTGTTGTTGGACATTTTAAAGTGAATCCCAGTGCAATAAAATTCCCAGTGAATAAAATTTGGTAATCTGTTGTTTCCAATGGATGTGTTGGGAATCAAATATGGATTTAGATCATGTAATAGCATGTATAAGTTACAAAATCTCATGTCGGTTACATTGAATTATGTTAATTGGAAACATCACATTTACTGAAGCGGAAAATAATCATATCACAGTTTTAATATTTTATGACGTTATCACGTTGGAGCTTTAGATCTAAAACAAAATTTTGGATTTGACCAGCTTCATCTGGATCTATTATATGGCCATACACATCCGGTATACGTTGGATATTAAGACCCCTAGACACTTGGCTAACGCTGTATAAACCCCAAGCAATAATATGGCATCATAGGTCTGTAGGGACGCCGTTTTAAGCAGGTTTTGAGAAACTGTTGAGCCATGTGATCCCAAAAGACGGAGGTTTGAATTGGTAAGCTCATGGACAGTAAGACAGAACCTCAACGATGACAAGCAGATGTTCAGGTGTGCCTCTGCCTGACTTTTAAATAATCAGAAAATGAATAAGCAACTTTTGGAGGGAGTTTCCGTAACCTGACCCATCTGACACACTTTTTTTTTTCTTACACACTTATGAATTCGGAAACCTTTACGGAATAAACCTGTGCTTTATTCCGTGAAGGGTTTCCTTATTCATAAGTGTGTCAGAAAAAGTGTGTCAGATGGTCCAGGTTATATGATGGGTCAGGTAATGAAAAATCTAACATGCATTATAAAAATTAAACACAGGTGCTTCGTATCCCTCTTTATTATATTAGTCCCAGGTGTTGCTACGAAAGAGGAAAACCTTATTTGAAATTCTCTTCTGTTTTCTTTTCAAGATGATATGCCGATGAAAATACACGTTCTGGACACCGATTATAACGACTACCTGATTTTCCATAAGTGCAACCAGTTTCCAAGAGACAACCCCGTCTTGTATGAACAACACAACTACATAGCTTCAAAAAGTGCTGTCTGGCCAGGTGGTTTAAATGATTTTCAAGATGCCCTTATGATGTTCGAATCATTCCGCATCGATACTAGTCTCTTCGTCTGGCATGATCAGCAAAATTGCCAGATGCCTTAAAGAAGGAACTGTTACATTTTAGACAGTAAAATTATTTTATTGTAAAATCATACTCTAATGTGTCAAAACTTAAAAATAAATAACACTGGTGAGGGAAAATTAAAAAAGACTATGATCAATTGACCACCGTTACGCCAGATTTGTTTTAGTTCATATTCATACATTGAAGCCTAAACTCTTGACTTTTACGCTATTCCTGAACGTAAATTCTAGTGTTTTCTGTAACCATAAACCATAATCCAATCCTAAACCACAAAAGAAATCGAAAGAAACAAAGGCCCGGGCCTCGTTCACCAACTGAAGGAGGCGTATTGGGAACAAATATGAAGACCGAATATATGTTTTTTGATCTGCATATTCCATCTTTAAATCTTATTAGTAATGCGATATCAAACCAATTGCAGATTCTATTTTATCT
Organism: Ophioderma brevispina; assembly: GCA_023653785.1. Taxonomy (NCBI): domain Eukaryota; kingdom Metazoa; phylum Echinodermata; class Ophiuroidea; order Amphilepidida; family Ophiodermatidae; genus Ophioderma; species Ophioderma brevispina. Next base: position 56,806 of record JAMKCH010007787.1, on the reverse strand, counting down.
TAAACGTGCCTTGCGAAATCTGCAGCTGCGTGCTCACTCTTCATCAGGTCGAACTTGAGATTTTAGTATGATTGACACTTTTCATGGGCCATCTTCGGTCACGTTTGTGACCTAAAAAGGGTAAACTTCTATTTTAACCCAATGCTGTTCTGCCAACGTAACCAACCTGTTATTACCTTGGTATAATGAATAATCTTTAGTCCAAACCTAACCAAAATCAAACGTAATGTTTCCACTTTCGCTAGATTGGTCATGTTGTCATGGGGTCAAATAAAGTTTGTGACGTCAGACAAGAAAGGGTTTTTAGAATTCAAAATTCAGCTGTAAATTCTGTGATTATTTAAGTACTTACATTTTAGAGGTATTTCAGAAAGAAAATGGTACTTTGTCATTTGGTAATTAAAAGTAACAAGCAAACTTTACTTGGTAATTAACAGATTACATGTGTGACATTAGTGGTTACGTATGTGACACCTCGATTAACTTACAACACAAACTTGGTGACCGTTGTGCACAAAAGTTGTAATAAAATCTTGTGTATTCCCATATTCTGAACTATTTCAAACACTTTCAACACAATGTCATCAGTAATAATTTGCAAGAGCAATGCTACTCCTAGTATGCAGATATCCTGTATGGAAATTCGGTAACTTCATTCAAAAATTTCCAAAAACACATGGGAATCGGGTTAAACCAGTCGCTATTCAAATTGTTTTGTTTTCTTGTTTAAACTGATAATATTAACATTTTAACTTATAATAAAGGTCAACACTGCTACCTTCTTCAAAATGACCAGAAATGTATGTCCTTCGAATACAAAAATGGTGAGTGTCGGTCACACGTGCGACAATAATTAACACATCAATAAAAATAAACCATTTATTTTGTTGAAGGGAAGGTAGACATGACATGAAATATGAACAATACTGAAACAATGGTTTTCAGTGAATAATAACTTATTTGTATTTTGGTCACATGTGTGACATACCAAAGTCAATTTTTATTTTGTTTGTTAATTACTGGCCTGCACAATACTTTAAGCAGCATTTCAAACATAAAGGAATAGCTATTCAATATAAAATTAAAGAAGGAAATAGCGGGAATAATCTCACTCTTTTTACCGCAAAATGCTGAACATGTTAATTTATGCAAAGGGGGGTGTTTAAGTTGAAAATATTGTTTAAAAATATCCTGCAGAAAACTTGGGAGGATAGTTATCATGAAAACGTAAAGACATTTGCAATACCATTATTTTTTTTGCCAAAAAGTTGACTTTTTTGAAGAATGACCCTCATACAGAACAAATTCTATTTGGGCTAACGAAAGTCATAAAAGCCACAATTGTCTTCTCCCTATAAGCTTAAGTGCACTGTTCTATGGTTTAGTTTGGTTGGTTGATAACATTTATATTCTTTTAATTTTAAAACTACAAACCCAATTATCGCGAGACATTGAATGTTTGGCTTTTGCTAGTAAGCTACTATTTAGTACCATAACAATCATACTGAACTGTGAATAAGAGAGACAGAGAGAGAGGGAGAGAGAGGAAGGAGAGAAAGAGGAAAACCTGAACAAAGTCATCAACACTTCTGATTTGCATTGCAACCTCAAAGCAGAATTCTAAAAATAATTTTAGACAATTCTGTTTGTGAAAATGTTCACTAATTTGAGCAATGCCAAGCAGTGGGGTTGTAGGGTGGGGTTATAGAGGTGTAAAATCGTAAACGGTCACTGCATCCATTGTTTTTCACCAATTCGTAATTGATTTTGGTGCTTCATAATGTTTTATATGAAATATATATTTCTTTGTGTTCTTTATTTGCTTTTTCTTTAACTCACCCAGTATTTTTGTCATGTTAAAACATGCAGAAATAAACATCTGGTTTTGAACTACCTGCACATTTACTTAAATGAATAAACCAGTATCAAAGTAACATTTCCATGTTCCCAGATATTCTTGTCTCAGGCAATAAGAAATATTACTGTGCTACATTGATCACTTAACTATATAAAATATTTTTTCATTCGCAATGGCTTCGAAATGGTCAGTGTTGGTCTTTGCAGCCATATTAATATCAGTACAATGTCAATTGTTTTCATTTTCCCCTTATCGCTATGGTAAGTGGGGGATAGGGCCCTGTCCAAAGATCACTCGAATGAGAGGATTCGACGTCACAAAAATGTATGATACCACCTGGTATATCCTGGCACACTACCACGATTCTAACCTACGTGATCGTCGTTGTACCTCGGTGAGATATAGTGATGCCAATCCAGGAAAAGATATTTGCAGAATCCTTGCGAACCGAACCAGCATGTACAATGACGGAAAAATAAAATCGAGCCATGCCTTTCCATTGTTGCCGAATGAAACTGAACACTCTATATGGATGGAAGCGTACCGTAAGTACACAAAGAATATGATATTTAAAGCAATAATAACACATTTTTTTTTAAAAAAGCGCCCCTATTTTTTTTAAATGAGATTTTGCATTGGTGACTGGCTAGTAAACTATACCTGTGAATGGCTAAGCTGGAAAATGTCTATGTGTCACGAACGAAGGTATTTTGTAATTAGAATAATTAATATCGGAGATCTCCGAGAATAATTCAACGGCTGCTGGAAACGGCCTTACAATATGAAAATAGCCAGGAAATAGCGCCATACACGTGTCTACGTTCATCCATTAGTGTTTTATTGGTTCAGACAAGTCAAGTTAGTGGTCATTTTCTTGAGGTGTCACTATTTCATCATGGACGGACATCAACTTAGCATTTCCAGCTCTGCCGTTAATTACAATCTGGGATCCCAATTCTAATTACAAAATCGCTTATTTTTGAGCATTCTCGTTCGCAGGTGTAGTTTCCTAGACAATTTCCAACATAACTGTGCAAGAATATCAAATTTTGAAAATTAGGGGCGCTCTTCCGAAATGTGCTGTTATTGTTTTAAGAATAATGTTCACCTGCCGTTTACCCACCTGTAATGAGTTTGAAACGGCGGGAAATTTGAAATCATGTTTATTTTGTTTTAATTTTACTTTGTCTGACAATGACTTTTAGGATCTCTCAAGTATAATCACGATTACAACATATCATGTCATCTAATTCATTACAGTACCACAGCGATACTTTCTTTGTCAAATTGTTCGACTACCTGGTAAAGAATACAGTTTGGCTGATTCTACTCCAGAACTATGGTGAATGGTTCAATGCTAACTTAATAGGAACACATTTGCGTACATGTTCTTTATTATAAAGCCTGTGATAAGAATGTAAACATTTCTATCACCTTTCGCAAGGATCAGTCACCTGTCACATTTAAAACAAATTTGACGCAAGTTGCCAACCAGTGGCGAGACCATCTTGATTCGCTTCCCCACAGACATCATTATTAAATCGGGTTCAGCTTTTGTAGTGCAGAAAGTGTTCAAACTGGCGAAAAAATGCAGTTTTTGGTCACAATATTCATCTCAAAACACTGGTAGTGCGGAACTTTGACCTATGACCGATGGCCAATTGCGATTGTCACTCCGAAAAAAAGTGGTTCGCACATTTCCATCCTCAGCAACTCCCAATGTAGGGTTTGAACCAAAATAATTCAAAACCAATTAAAATAATTATTGGCAAATATAGCCAAATTTATACCATCTTGTATTTTTTTTCAGAAACTTACCTTGGTCTTTCCCATAGACGTACACAATTGACGAGCACTATTATTAAGTATCATTAATATAAGTACAAGTATTATTAATGATTAATTTATTGCCCCCCAGGGATAATCCAAGCTTTAATTACTTTAATTTTTCAATTAGTAAAATATTTGATTTTTTCACTTCTGTTAGTGCCCGGGGGGGGGGGTTCCTAGGGACCCAACCTAATTATTCGAATGAAGCTGTGGGCGGATTTAATTTTTTTCATTATCAGGAGAAGTGTATTCATAATACAATAAGCATGAAACTCCTTGAAAAATTTGATTGCGTAACCGGGACCCCCTGGGGCACTTAAGTGTTAAAATGATTTTCATTGCTTAATGATATGAATCGACCTATAGGTAATTCGCCCCCCCAAAAACACACACACACACATCGTATTACGATTACTGTTAAAGGATTGTTGTGAAAGCACGGCATCGTGTAAAGAAATAGGCAGTGAAGTATTAATTATGATCAACCGTCATGTCAGTCATTTTCCAATCCGATCGAATGGAATTGCAATCATTGTTAGTCACCATTCCACTCATTGTCACATTTCATATACCATTGAAGACAGTTAATACTATGATTCTTGCCGCATATTTGTAAATATTTTGATATTGATTGTTGATTCTTGCACCTGGTATAACATTATATATGTTTGGTCTGCTGATCTCGCTTTATAATTTAATATTGTGACATCGAAAATTGTTGCAATTGATCTTAATGTTGGCATGCATAGATTCAGTAATTTTGGCCAGTAATGTCCGTCCAATTATGGTAAATATTTGAGAGCGGTTAGCGATTGGTATGTGCGGTGTTTGCCTTCCGGTTATCTGAAATATGATATTGATTCATGTACTGAACCAAATGTTGTCATATTTGGTACCGATTGGTGCTGATTTGTAAATAGTTTGGAAGTAATTGGAAAAACATCTGGACGGTAATCGAGATGCTAATATGCATATCCAAAGTTCTTGCGAAAGATTATCTAGGAATGCAGTAAAAATGTTATTTAATATGGCACCTTTTTATTCTGATTCTTTGAATAGCTCGTCATGCTTCTTTTGGAGTCATTTTAAGGGGTTATGTTTAATGTATGACTATAAGAGGGAGAATCGAAAGATCGGAGCTGGATAAGAAAGAATGCCGAACATTTTACGAAAAATTTTTCCACTCGGTTATTAATAAAAGCGTCTTATTGTAAAGCGGTTAGGTGTTTAGCATTTAGAAATATACTTAAGGGGTTGACGACGATGAATATCATATATATAATAACAAATATTTCCTGGTTTCTTAACTTCAGCTTCCCATTCCTTAACACTTAAGTGCCCAAGCTAAAAAAAACTTCCGTAGTGCCCGGGGGGGGGGCGGGGGGGGGGATTCATAGGGACCCCACCAGATAACACACTTTCCGTGGGAGTTTTTCAATGACACTAACCCAATAAATTGGGGTCATGTAAGAACCACATACCCACAATAAAAATGAAATCCGGAACCTTTGACCTATGAACCTATGGTCAATTGGGAATTTTCACTCTCAAAAAGAGAGTGGTTCGCACATTTCCATCCTCAGCAACTCCAATATAGTGTTGGAACAAAATAATTCATATATCTACTCTAGAATAACCAATTAAAATAATCATTGCAAAATATAGCAAAATTGATTACCATTTGGTATTTTTTCTCAGAACGTTAAAACCGCCTATTTTTTCCCATAGGGATTAAACAGTTTAAAGAGCCGGCCAGGGACAAAATTAAAATTGATGCTATCAGCATATAAAAGGTATTGATTTAAAGTAGTATAATTATTAATTTACCTCGTAAGGTATATATCTAAGCAAATAATCGATCCACGATTTTAATTACTTTAATTTTTCAATTAGTAAAATATTTGATTTTTTCACTTCCGTTAGTGCCCAAGGGGGGGGGGGGGTCCTAGAGACCCCCAACCAATTATCTAATGAAGCCGTGGGCGGATTTAAATGTTGTTTGTATCAGGAGAAATGTATTCATAAATCAGACAATTAGCAAAAAACTCCTTGAAAAATTTGATTGCGAACCGAGAAATCGCAAAAAAAAAATCAAATGTTGGGTACTATGGAACCCCCCCCCCCCTTGGGCCCTTACGTTAATTAACAACCAATGTTTCTTTTTTTTTCGTTTCAAGATGATATGCCGATGAAGATACACGTTCTGGACACGGATTATGACGACTACATGGTTTACCATAAGTGCAACCAGTTTCCAAGAGACAACCCCGTCTTCTACGAGCAAGAGAATTACATCTCTTCAAAAACGGCTATCTGGTCAGGTGGTTTAAACGATTTTAAGAAAGCCCTGAGGTGTTTGAGTCATTCCACATCGACACTAATCTTTTCGTCTGGCATGATCATCAAAATGGCCCGATGCCTACCAATTGAAACCCTATTAAGCTTAACAAAAGAAATTGTAGAAAAAATACTGTAAAGATCGTTATCTTTATGTAAAAACTGACGTTGTCCGTTCGCGAAACTCGAACGTAACTAAGTGTATACTAACTCTTGTCTATGCTATATTTATACATCCTTTAATATTTGTTTTCACAGTGCTTTTAAAAATTTGAAAAAAAATGGTTTACTCTGGGGCATGGCATAGTATGCCCGTAGATTAAAACTCAGTTTTCAAAACTGTAGTGCAGTGTTGCACAACATTCAATCGTCGGTAACCACATTGAATTGGCGATTGAAACGATTGAACCTTGAACCTTATCGGGGCTGTAGCCGTGTAACTTAGTTTACCCACTTATTTTACAATGTTCCACACATTTTCTAGAAGTTGAACCCAACAATTCTGATTCAGCACCCTTTAAACTATAGAAAACATCTTTAAACCTTCTTCCTAACTTATAGAATAGGGATTACATTATAACCCTACTATTGATACTTAGATATGATTATTATTAGTAGAAGATCAGCCTGTTGGTCCCATGACAACTTTGGAGACAAAAGGTTTGAAAGTGGTTTGGGGTCCCCTGATGGATACTGAGCATTTTTGACTTGGGCTTGCCGCTTGAAAGTCCCGGGCATTTTTGGGAGGGTCATCAAAGGTCAAATAGGGGTCAAAAGTTATTAAATTGGTATCAAACTTATTCGTCTTGGTCATAGAATCCAAAAATGTTGTAGTTTTTGTTCACCTCCGACCTTTAAGAGAGATATGACCAAAATGTCACAAAGTCAACGAGCACTGTGAGAAAAGGTCAAATTCGCGAAAATGGTCAACATCAGGCCCGTATCCAGGAATTATATGTGGGGGGTGCGGATTTGCCTTTTGCGTACCAACAAACAATTTTTTTCGGCTCGCTATACGCTACGCTCGCGCCGGTTGACCCAAATTTTTTCACCGTCGTGTCCAAATTCTGAAGGGGGGAGGGGGGGGGGGGGGTTGGATCTTTACATAACCGAAGCGTCCAAAACAGTACAATAACAACGGCAGTGGCGGTGCGTAATGCTATTAACCACTCCTTATTCAGTCATGTACCATGCAACACTGGCACTTTTACAACAAAAAAAAATTTAGACAAGCGGCAAAATTTAACATCACAAAGCGGGCCTGCAAAATTGCCAAAGCGGACCTTCAACACCATAAAGCGGACCTTTGTCAGTTTTTTTGGGGGGGGGGTGCGTTCGACCCCCCGCACCCCCCCCCCCCCCTGGCTACGGCCCTGGTCCACATTATCCGATTTTAATGATATTAGTGTCTAATAATATTTTCCTGCATGCCAAATTCAGCTAAGCAACTTTCAAAAATCAAAACATAGCTCTGACCTTGAAATGTCAAAATGGCTTGCCACACCACAATTTTAATCATAAATGGTACACGTAACCTTGCTTGCTTGCACAGTATAAACTACTGGGTGTCATATCCATCTGATGCGAAGGCTGAATCACTGTTACAATCACAGTCAGATGCCTCAATATTACTTATTCTGTGCAGACATTGAGATTTTGAATCTAGCGTACTCTCGTAACCCCCACCATGCATGCAGAGGTGAAAATGGGGCATCTGGGTTCATAAAATTCAGCATGAGGAATGCCTGAATAATGTTGGCTCTGGTTACCTTGAAAGTACGTGAATCAGTGTGCAGGGGAAATTCTGCTATTTGCATTTCTTCTTCATTGCGTCCCATCGATAGGGAGCTTGTACTTCGGCTATTTGATATGTAAACCGGCTGGGGGCACTTGTATTCCAAGTGGATACATGCTCGTGCATCTTGCATAGGTCCCGCCGATACGCGTAGGCCCTATTTTCACTTGGCAAGAAAAACACATAAGTATTTGGTTGATTTTGCAAACCTAAACAGCTATTTGGGTTTGCTTTTTGCTACCCTAAACAGTACTTTGGTTTACATTTACTACCCGAAACAAGTAATTTCCATAACTTGTTAAAATTCCTCCGTAAACAAGTATTTTTTTTTAAATAATTTTGCTACCCTAAACGAGTATTTTTATATGTGCCTGTAACCATACAATGAACAGACTATAGTATCTCATTGTATTCTGCCTTGATAAAGGGAATATTCATACATAAAGGGAATATTCATACAAACCTAAACAGCTATTTGGGTTTGCTTTTTGCTACCCTAGAAACAAGTACTATTGGGTGTAAAATCCTACCCTCAACAAGTAATTTCCATAAATTTTTAAAATTCCTCCGTAAACAAGTATTTTTTTTTAAATAATTTTGCTACCCTAAACGAGTATTTTTATATGTGCCTGTACCATACAATGAACAGACTATAGTATCTCATTGTATTCTGCTGTCGTTGCTAAAGGGAATATCATACATAATTTGATAGACGTTTTAGTGTATTTGTAATTCATTTTATGTTTAAAAGCAATCATTTGTACACATCACTACTTTAAATTTCAAAGAAAGCCTAATAGACTTTTACTATGGGCAAAATTCATATCTAACCCTAACCCTAACCCTAAATCAATTTAAATAAAATGAAATCCATTTCAATATTGTTTTTTATTTAAGTTTCAAGTCTTTTTAAAGTTTTGTCCCTACATGTCTTTTGAATTACGGGTCTCATCCTAAATTACAGTTCAAATCAACACTGAAATGTCCGAATTGTATCAATACAGGTATCAAATTAAAAAAAAATGTATAGTTTGTTTACCTTTGACCTTGAGTAAAAGAACTATGGGCAAAATTGTCAAAAGGTCAACACACTTAGGAGTCAAATTCGCCGACTTTAATGATAGTAAATTGTCCAATGATATGTTTTCCTGCATGTAAAATCCAACTAAGCAGCTTTAAAAGCAAAAATCATAGCCCTGACCTTGAAATTTCAACTTGGCTGCCAAGCAAAGCAGATCGGTTACTTTAGAATGGTACGGGACTAGCAAATTAAATTTAGCCAGTTTTATGACTGACGATATATTTGACTAACTTTTGGAAACACTGTAAAAATGACAATGCAATTATAGGAAAATACTGTAAAAATTGCAGTACTTGGCTGTAATTTGAAAATACAGGAAAAATACTGCAAATTTTATCCAATTTTCCAGGCTTATAATGACAAAATCTAAAAGTGAAGCCTTTATTTGGATTTTAATGAGTAACAACATTAATATACACTACTATGAATTTTCAATAATATGATTAAGTACTCAGATTTACAAGTAAAATACTGTAACTTTTTTCAGAAAAATCCTGGCAGCAATTCTGCCAACAAAACCATGTAAAAATACAGCTTTTACAGGTGTTCATTCAAATTTACTGTATATTTTACAGTTTCATGTAATGCATTTAACTTTGTATTACATACCAGTGAATGATTTCTTTGGGAAATTTAATTTACTGGTCTCTAAATGTAAACGAATGAAATCTTCATTCCCCAAGAGAGTGAAAATCTTTGTAAACCACTCCAAAATGAGTGTTTTTGTACTTTAAAAGAGTGACTTTCCGCCTCAAAACAAGTGCATTTCTATTTTAACTCATCAAAAGGAGTTGCCCTTCATTTAACTCATCTTTTTGGAGTAATTTTCATTCTTTTCATTTTCACTCTTTCGACCCCTAAAAAAGTACCCGCTGCTCTGCTTTGATATTGGTAAACATTTGATATGTTGTTTTAAAAGGATTCTGTTGCAAATACGTGTATATAGTTTTGGGCCAAGTCATCATTTGCGTAATTTTGACTGACCTATATAAAAAATGGGAGGTTTACAGGTATTGTGATGCTGTGCATCCTGAAATAAAACTCTTTGCGGGTAATGTCTGCTGGTAATATTCTCATAATTTGACTATTTAGTAAAATAGAATAGCGGATCATTCAATTTTATCAAAGAGGGTGATTAGCGTTAAAAGGAAATGTGGGGAGTTTGCTGAAATGTCTCCCTTCTTTCTAATGAAAGGAATGAGTAACGTTAAATGAGTGAAAATGTCACCCCTAAACAGAGTGAAACTCTTGTAACCAAGGCCTTTTTTGGTAAAAGGGGCCGGGCGCGGGTGCTACTACGGCCCCCTCATATTCGTTAAAAACAAACCTGAGCTTATGAATTTTTGGTTAGCCAGTGGATAGCTACGTCCTTCTCTTTCCATATCTCCAAACGATGTACAGCATACCATAATCCATGGGGGTCCAATGACGGCATTAACCGGCACTGGCACATTTTCACAAAATATGAAATTTCTTCCATTTGCTCTCAAATCATAGTCTAGGCCATTGGAAGAATCGAGATGTATTTTACACATAAAATACATAACCCCAAAACAGTTAGGGACATTGATATGAGGAAAAGACATCCATGTAATTTGTAGGCCAACTTTTAAGTTTTCCATAACTTTAATCAACAAATGTTAGATGCATGAATATTTTTTACTCTAAACCACGATATTAAAACCACAAAGGTTATAGACCGATCAAACAGTGTGCATAGCGTAGGACAGATGCATACCACCGCTGCGTGTTTTTCTGTGTTAAACGCCATCGTCGTCTGCTGCTGAATTTACTCCCGGCGACGTTAAATTGATAAAACTCGTTCTGTGTACCCATAATGAAGCTGATTTGGTCTTAATCATTTCGGGTGAGGGCTTTTGTATATAAAAGCCTTACAACCATGCAAAAATATCGATTTTGAAAAATCTTGAGGGCGCACTATTTTTCAAATGTGCCAAGTGTCTCGTTAAGGTCGACGAAACGTCAGCCATGTTGTTACTTCCACAGACAGCGTTGGCGAAGATCCAAACATGATAATTCAGATCTGATAATATAGAACAAAGGGGGAAGGGATATTCAGAAAGTTACTCTGCACTATTTCAAGTAAAATACCGCGTCCCCAAACCATCGAATTTAATGGTCCCAGAACCCATCCATTCCTTACATTTTTTAGTATGACCGCCATAGAATGTGAAAAACAATTACCGTGAAAATAAAAAGCAATTTATGTACTCCTGTTCTGTTAACATCTGTTAACTGCCTGCATATTAATCAAAATCGTTATCACATGTTAGGATAGAAACATAGCTCAGATCAGCACGTACCAGTTGTCTGAACAAAGTCTTTAGGTGTCTTCAGTGCTTAAGAGTGAAAATCTCATTCAAGCACTAATCGCAATGATTTTGAAATGGTTGATTGTTTGAAAAATCTCCGCTGCTCTCCTTTTTACGGCTGAATTTGGTATAGCCCAGCGGCAGCCACATTTTCATTTTCACCCTTTCGCTACAGCAAATGGGGAATTGGTCCTTGTCCAAAAGTGACCAACCAATCAAAGATTTGGACGTTCACCAAAAACGTACGGTCGTGGTTGTTCTTTTACACTACTTGAGAAGCACATGCTAGATCGCATTGCACAGAGTGCAGTCAGCGATGCCATTTCAGGGATGATATTGCAGCAGTTCTAGTCAACGAAAGTAGCATTGAGTACGAACAATGGAGCAGAAATTAAAGTCGGGCTCAGTACTACTTTCGGTGTCCCTGAAAACAGATCAGTCAACGTTTATTGATACCTTTGGTAAGTAACTGCTTCCAAATAATTTTTAAATATATTTAGGTACACATACAGAAGAAATTTGTAAAGGATATACATGTTGCTCATAAAGTTTGCCAATATTTTTTTTCAGACCCCAATCTTAAAAACATAATTGAGTCCCCACTACCCATGTGAAGTGAATCCATACAAAATTGGAATTTCGTAACAAGGTCTTTTGTTGGGAGCTATAAAAGGCCAGACGTCTGTTGCTTTTTGTCCTTTTCGCTGGTCCAAGCATTGTGAACAACTGGCCTACGTTTTCGCGTTGTTTACCATTACACAAAAATGACCACAGAGGTTCCCTAGGCTATGCCTCGTCAACGGCATGGTCAATACGCCGAAGAGATGTGATTCTCCAACGGGAAGGTCAAAATAGCCAAAGTCGCTGATTTCCTCGGAATTTTGAGGATTACGGTCTGTAAATCCTTAGACATATCGAGAGGCGGGTCATTTGAGATCACGGAAATCTCCATGACGTCCCACACGGACTACCAGAGAGATGATCGCCGAATGCTTAATCTGTGCCGTGGCGCCCGGAAAATCCAACGAGTCGTCTTCGTCGTGAGGAGAGACACTATAAAATCAACGTTTCTGCCAAACTAGGCTAGGGAGCACAGAAGATTACAGCTCGGACACTTGCGACATGTTGTCTTATGGACGAGAGCCGCTACGTCCTTGGCCGTCAAAGAGGGAGATAAAGGTTCGTCGATTACGTGGTGGAAACCTCCGAGATGACTGTATTCAGGAATTGATTCAAGGGTGGTGGCGGCTCAGTGATGGTATGGGCCGGTGTTCATTATGAGAGGAAAAACGCCACTTTGGGTGGCCAGATGGAAACCATGAACGCCGACGTTGTACCGCCCCCCACTGGGCCATTCTGGAAAACTATGCCTGCCGCATGCAGAAGGTTATGCAAAAAAAAAAAAATCGGCTACAAGATAACACGCCACGGCAGAACAGGGTAGCTTGGTAGGTAATATGTCTTGAGGCAAGTCCAACTCGCCCAAGTACAAACTCGCCCCACGTAAACAAAACTGGCCCCATACAAACTGGCCCAAGTACAATCGCCCCACGTAGTACAAAAATCGCCCCACGTAGTACAAACTCGCCCCACTAGTACAACTCGCCCCTAAACGTACAAACGAGTCCCAATATATAAATTTTCCCCAGGTAAGGTACAATGTAAAAAACACTAATATCACAAATAATATCATAAAACTTTCGAGGTAAATTGCTAAATACGTTGCATTTGATGGGAGAGTTTGCGCAGAGATCGAGCGGAGCAAGAATTAAGGGAATTGAGCTAATGTTGTGAGACTTGTGGTCCGTTTTTTGTCGGGGGGGGAACCTAATATCCTTAGTAGTCTTTCCTTGATTTGTTTCATCAATACAACTAGATAACTATAGGCATCTATGCCGTTTTTTTCACCATGAAGGATAATTAGCGCTACGTTTATTTATCGGGTCATGCATTTGCAAGGACGCTAACAATGTACATTGTAAAGTTACTACTCAAAGTAAACATAAATGCTCCACAATCTAACTGCCGGGAAGGAAACGCATTTTGAGGGTTAGGTTTGAGAGCAAGCAAATGGGCTTTGTTTAAGAGTCTCTCAAATCGAACAATATGCGTGTGAGCCATCCAACAATTGGACGTTGAGAGCTCATGAGGGGGTCAAAGAAAGGGCTGAATGGATTTTACCCCCGGATTTAATCGATTAATATACACATCCGTGATGTTTCAGCTTAGTATTGTCTCTCTATCGTGATGTTTGCCAGCTCGTGAATCCCGGCCTTTCACAGTAGGTAAGCGCTATAGGGAACGAAGCAACCGTGAAATCAAGGTACAAACTTTGGGTGGAGTCGAGTGATGTGTTGTAAAAAAAAACATGTTATAGTCTATGGAGTATACAATGTAGATGTCATAGTAGACAATTAAAACACGGCCAGCTTAACATTAAAAGAAGTTAATGTTATTGGTGTCAATATCAATTATTTTGGTGTCATGTTTTTGTTTTTCCCCTTTGTTGGATTGGAACCGCTCCGCGTTTGTGCCAACTGTTAAAGTGTAAAACCAAAACGGCCAATAAAATAATATTCTAAAGGTGTTTACATTTTGTCAAGACACAAAATAGGAATGGCAAATATAATTCTATACTGGCTTCCTTTCCAATAAGGCACATTGTCAATAAGGTAAGATGAAGTTAATGCTTAATTGATCATCGAAATGACAACCAAATTGTTTTCTTTATTAGAGATTTCAATGCCTTAAAATGTTAATTAGCGTAATCGTTAATTTTGCAAAACGACTGCTGCTAAAGAGACTATCATATTTCCCGAAAAATTGAAATAACACGCCTAAAATTGATCAAATTGACGGAGCAAGTTGGTTCCATTAGTGGGGTTACTATATTTATACTCAATTTATCAATTTATTTTTTTTAAACATTTTCACAATTAAATATCTTATTAGTATGACCCTGATTCGTAGATATAGATTACTAGGCCAAGGCAACGAGGACTGAGTTCATATAACCGGTGTTGCTAAATAAGATGAAAGCTCTGATTTTTCCATGTCTGATTTGTTAACCTTGCATAAAAATATCCCAATTCTGAAGGGATTAATTTGAAAATTATGGATTTTTAATTTTTTTTTCCGATTGGAGCAAAGTTAGTAATAAATTAAGTGTATTAAGAAGGGTTTATTGAAATATAAACAAATCAAAATCACCCTTTGGTTTTCACTTTTAAGCTATATTTGTTTTCTGTATCAAATACAAGGTGGGAAATCGATTCCCTGTTTAATCTTTTCGAAATATACAGAATATGATTAGGCCTTGAAAAATCTCCTTATACCGATTGTCACGTATGGTCCCAGTCGGACCCCGCCAAGGTATGGACCTACATATACAGGGCGACCAGCTTTTTCAGGGGGGCCAGGGGGGGGGAACCATATATTTGAAGGGGGCAAGCATGTGCTTTAATTTGTTAGTATAGTATTGGCCTATGTAAATAACTAATTTTCAGGGGGAAGGGAAGCATGGTGGGGGCAAGATTCCCCGCACAGGGGGGGGGGGGCAAAACGGCACCCCTGACCCCCTCTGGTTACACCAATGACAGTATTTCACAGATTCCCTTTTACTACATTGCCTTAATCCAAATATGTAGGAAGAACTCTTCAAATAGTAACAAATAAAGGCTATTGTTGTTATAATCAACAACATTTACGGTTCAGTTGATCAAAGTCGCAATGAAGATGTAAATACCATTTCCATGTAGAAGCCTAAAAGCGTGAAAGTATAATGCTGATTACCCCCAATTATACTCACTACTGACATGTACGATCATACGAATTTATTCAGCATGCATATTATAAGTTTAGACATTTGAGAACAGAAAAATGCAGAAAAATATTGGATATACTGTTAGTGCTAGGGAATTTACAGAAAAAGAGGCAATGGCGGGGGCAATGGGTTTAATACCCCCATACATATAGCTACTATTAAAAAAATATGGAGCCTGAAGTTGGAACCCTTGTTCGGGAAGGGTCTCTCGATTATAACCCCACTGCAGTGCGTACCGGGACCGGGGGGGTTGGATTTGCCATTGGATCGTAAACGCGGGACGATGTGGACCAAAATATGCATTTCTCCCTCTTAGGAATATTTCGGCTAGTTTCGGCTAAATGTGGGCCAAAATTCAATAATTAATCTGGATCGACTGCATCGGAATGGTGAGGTTTGAAACTTTCTGTGTCCCATGGGGGAAGGAAAAATCTAAATTCACTTTTTGGTAATGTTAAGTGTAAACATAAATTGAATCGTGGCATATTAAAAAGAAATTTATACGACTACAGACCTCACTGTCACCGCTTATAGCCCCCGACCGCCGATAATGTATTTCTTCCATGAAATGGTCTGATTTAAATGGTTTATCTAATAAGAGTGATTTGGAACCCATTTTTTCCACCCGAAGAACCTAAACAGAGAGAGGTCTCTTCCACCATAGGCCTACACAAAATTCCAGCAGTGCAAATGCGTGTCGGATCAACATTCATCTCGGATTTAGTAAAGTCTATAGAAAGGTGGTAAAGGTGTGAATTTGAACAAGTCATTTGCCATTGGTTTATTCTACAGAAAAGTGAGTTGACACTCAAATTCTACAACCAGAACGTATTTCCGAAGTCGCATTTACGGACCATTTTGCCATGCCGCTGAAGGAATGTCGCTGCTTTTATTATATTGGATCCAAAATAAATTTTTTTAGCAATTACAATGCGAAAAGTTAAGACAAAAATGCGATCCGCTGATCCAATGAGTTCTGCTAAAATATAAAAGCTTTACTTTTTTTAATTTAAACAATTAATTCTCCGTTGTTATCATTGTATCACTTCTCCGAAAGGTTTGCGGAGAGTGTTTTCAACCTCAGCAATAACATTGACAAAATCGATATCGACTGAGTATTTTCATGAGTTTGCCAAAAAAGTCGGGTGAGTCAATTCTACTACCCATACTTGGTTAAACTTGAATTATACCGAAAACGCTAATTTTAAAAATTCAGCATATATTTTATACTAAAGGGGAAAGTAATTCATGATTCGTCCGTATTTTCACTATAGGTATTGTTGCCAAAGCAAACATGTTTAAATTTGATTATTAAATGACAACAAATGCAAACGTTCACTCGCGATATACCAATCGTCACGAATGTTCCAAACAGGCCAATCGACCAAAAGTCACATTTCGAGATATCGGCGATTGAGGTTTTCGAGAATTATGACCGTGCAAATATCTAAAATTTTGGAAACATTTTAAGGAAGGAAAATGATTTATGTGTAAACATTGTGGACATTGAAACGTTCGTATTTGTGAGACGCTTTCCATTCAGTATGCTTTGTTTCCTTGTCAAATTAATTCAAAAGTGATTGGTATGGTTGCAAAACTAAAAAAAAAAACGTCCTTGTTGCTAGTCAAAGGAGACGAATGCAAATTGAGCTGTTTTGGCAGTACTCAAAAGATCGATCGATCGGCAGGCGGGCGGTATTCCACATGTTGAACATATTTTGTGCGAGACACGGCGCGCTAGAAAGACGATTGCTTTTGTAGCTTTTTATAGGTGTCATTGTCTCTACAGGCAAAAGAATGTGCCAGTGAGCTAGAAAAGAGGAATGATGGGTTCTAACAATTTTATTCGGTATTAGAATTGATTTAATCAATATTTTAAGGCTCAATGTTGTGGCAAAATCGTCTCAGGTACAGCTACGCACATTGTACTATCAACTTCTACCAGAATTCTATAGCCCCCCCCCCCATATCCCCACCCGCCCTGTTGATCAAGCGAGGAGCTGAATCTCGCAGTACCCATTGATCGATAGCTCACTTCATAAGCAGGCCCCGTGCGGTGGTTTTCAGATACAGCAACAGACGAATGCAGATTGGTCTGTTTGGAAAGACTTTCCTTTGGCGTTTGGTGGTATGATTCCCCAATGTGAAATCTATTATATTAAAAAGTTGGAATGTTATTTTTACTCAATTTTATTAAAACTAAAAAATTAAAAAAAAAAAAAAAAAAAAAAAAACTCAATTTCGCCCAAAATGGTCGATTGGGCTGTTTGGAAGGAAGGCTCATGACGATAAATTACGCACCAAATCAGAAACAATACATTTTCAAGTTAAAGTTGAGTAAACCAAAGTTTTAAATCGGTTGGTTGTCCCCGTAACAAGGGGGGGGGTGGTGGAAAATTTATGAATGATAAGAATTCTGATCTTGAAAAGTCTTCAAAAATATTTTTAAAAATATTTAAAATTCAGTGTGTTAAAGTAAAAGTACCATAAAATCTATATAAATTCAAGTATATATACATTGACCAGACAGAGAACTTGGAAAATCTCTGGGTATGCTTTTTAAAATATGAAATATTCAATATAAAACAAAGGCTGAACTTCCGTATTTGCTCCAAAGGAAATTAGAATTTCAAATATTGTAACGACAAAATAATTCTCACCTTATCATTTCAGATGAGTGTTTTTTTTATGGAACGCTTTATTAAATCGGTGCAAAAAGCAGGGTTCTGAATTTTAAAGAAATAACTCGTATGGGAAATCTCTTGTTGCATCTATCGTGATTTGGGGTGAAATGAAAACAGCGATAAAAAGGGGTGGGTCACTAAATTATTAACATATGATGCTTGAAATAAAACAGTAAATATACATAAACGAGGGGGGGGGGGGGTGAAGTAAGAAGGCCAATAAAAGTATTCCAACACTTTTGGGACAGAGATTGTAGTATAGATGCAAGGTTGTCAAAGCTGCGACGGATCGGGAATTTGTTACTGTAAACTTATGCTTGTTGAATTGTATTTAATAGTTGTAGAAATTTTTTGTGTACATATTAATGACATTTATAATACGTTCCGATTATGAGGCTGTTTTTGTTATTGATTATACTATTTGTTGGGTGATATCTATAAACATGACTTTGTTCAATATACTAACTGTAAATACCGAGATAATTAAGGATATCTTAATTCCTTTTATAGAATCTCTTGACGTATCAATGTCTTATTAGGACAACGTCTTAGATTTGAATTTATGAGTAATGTTGATGTTGCCACATACGGGCCGTAAACTTGCAAATTGAGGTATTATAGTAATTTTACCAGTCGTTTTGCAATACAGTATTATTTTTCAATATATACCACAATCTATTTAAAAAAAATTGATACAGTATTTATCAAATTGTCATATACAATATAAACAAATCAAAACAAAGAAACATAAATGTCCTTAAGCACGGAATTGCAACGTTTTTGTTTATTTCATGTTACTCCCAAATCGGGATGGGCAAGGTTTGACCATAACTTCCATAAGTCACAGGAAATGGACATAATGACATCTGAGGGGAACTACGGCCAACTAAGCGAAGGCCTATACGTGGAGACTTGGAATAAGCGAAGGCCTGCAACAAGTTCGATCTAACCACCTAATCAGGCCTAGTAGGCATAACTGATATACTAAAGGCTGCAGAAAATTGTTGTCCAATTTTGTAGATGTGGAAGGAATACTGATTTAATAACTTTTATTTTCAAGGGGGAGGCCTGAAATTGCATGCTCTAGCGAATCTATGACGATGCGAAGGGTAAGTACAATGATACCACCGAGAAAGAAATGACAAATATTATATCATGATTCTGCTCGACGGCATGCATATATAGGCCACCCCTTCTAAAATATGTAACTATAATTAATTACGGCCCTGTTGAAACCTGAAATAAAGACACTGAAATACATTAGCGCTCGTTTCCCTTGTATCACCGTCTTCATGTTGCTTAAACCTTTCAAAATCACACGTGAAAACATACAAAAAGAACTTTCTAGGCCTATGTAATTTGGAAGAGGTCTTCATAGAACTTTCTTAATTTTTTGTTGGTTCTTATAGAACCTTAGTAGGCTTGGGGTGAAAACTCAGGGACAAAAGGGGCTATGTGAAACCGGTTTTTATAAGAGTGTATTTAATATTTGTAAATCATCTTTTCACCATAATTTATAGGATTTTTTGGGTGTGTTTAAAAAAGAAAAATATTTTTATTTTTCAACAATTTTCGTGACTATTCGGCGATTCATGAAAACGGTGCATATCCAGATAAAACTTTAAACAATGCTGAGTGGAACAACAAAAACGTGTTAATTTTGATAGGAGCCGTTGTGCTGCATTTGGGCATATATGTTGTGCCATACTTTGCCGTTATCTTTTTTTTTTTCTATGAAATTATTTGTCTTCAAACATCGAAAACTAGAAGAAAATTGAGTCCAAAACACAACACAAAATTATTTTAAAAAATTGAAAAAATTACTTAGCACCTTGAATGCTGCGAATATCAAGTTTCTCTTTTGCCCAAACCATGTGCAGAAATTATGTAATGAGGTTTCCTTGTATCACACAATTTCTTTTCTGTTTTCGAAATACAACAATGTCCGTGGCAAAACCCTGTGATTACGTTACTCATAAAGCAGTTGCTAAGTTTGGTAAAACTTCTAGTATTTCACGGTGGCATCTTATTTCACGGGTCAAACACAAGCGGCCAGTTGAAAATAGTGTTTCTTCAGATCACAATGATATTAAAAAAGTCTAAGAAATGTTGAACATTAAAAAATTGCACCTTTTAAGAAGTGTATGACGTTATCCCATTTCTTCGCAACCAAACAAGCTATTTTAAATATTGATCAAGAGTGGCATGACTCTCATTTTCGACCACAAAAATTATATAACCTTTCAATCAGATAATCTTAGTCAATGGGAGATGTGGAAAATGGTCAAAAATGTTCACTACGTTATTGTCAATCGGTTATTACGTTGAATGCGTTTTGTTTTACATCAACTATCATTTAGCAGGGACTTGATATGGTTTTCAAATATCTTAGAATAAAATTAGTCAAAGGTATCTAATATGTCGTTAATTATGGGTCTAATTTCAAGCAGAATCCATACTACGATAACTAATCACCTAAACAAATTGGAGATATTATCTTGAGTCAATTAAAAAAAAAGGGCCTGTACTCAAACTAATTCGTACAAATAAAAAATTTTTTTTAATTTTTTAGTTTTTTGATTTTTTTAATATTTGTGTATGTGTGCTTTAAATTTTTGATACGAATAAAAACCTATTCTTTGCTGTACCAAATATTGTTGTTTACCGTGCGAGCAAACGTTAGAAATGTTGTGACAATATTCTTTTCTAATATGTAGTGAATACTTAAAGTTTAAAAAAAACATAAAAACCTTTGTACAATTTTAAGACAATTTTTTTGGGGGTGAGTCTTACCTCCAAAATGCCCCGTTTTCATGAAAATCGACCATTAAGATCTTTTGAAAGTTCAGTTATTAATTTAGAACCTCAAGGTATAGTTAATCTCTTTACAATAAGATAGTGATAACAACGAACAAAAAAAAGTAACGAGGAGAGTAGTTTACAACAATGCGGTTACCAGTTTGACGAGTGTAGATTAGGTAACTTTATAAGATTATTACCAAATTGAGACTGTCAGTTGAAATATGTATCAAATTATGCATAATTACGTAATTTCATAATACAAACAAAAATCAATTTCGCCAAAAGTGTCATTTACGACTTTGTTGCATTTCACATAGACGGTGTGTCCAATAAAAAAAAAATAATGCTATTAAAAGTATTAAACCTTGAAACGTTCTGCGTATGGAAGAGTGTTTAAACAATCTTAAACAATCAAGTAACCTTCTAGAGAAATCAGTACCCCCAAACATCATCTGGTTCCCTTTAAAAAATGGATTTATAGCCTATTTAATATGGTCTTTACATAGAGTCAAATTAGGGTCTATTAATATGTAACGCCCAAAATCTTGACTCTTATTAGACTCGACTGATTATTTTAAAAAAAACAAAATGATTTAAATTGTTGATTTTATGGATTATCTTTTAATTATTATTTTCATTGTAGAATTGTATACAACAATGATCGATTTACAGAAAATTAATCGCTGTGTTAGAAAATCTCTGATTTGAATTGTTTTAGTCCCTGTGCATGTGGGTATAAAAAAAAGCTTAAATGATGGAAGAGGTTCGTGTTATCATTAGCAACAGCAATCGCCGATCAGTGTTCTCTTTGTGTGACCCATGAATGGACAAGAAACACCAGACCAGAGTAATTGCCGGGAGTAATTCAGTATGTTGATCGATTGTTACCAACTCAATTATATGCACTAGTAGCAGGCAACATCCTTCTTCCAGTGTTTTGTATTCTAATAGTAAGTTATTTTCCCGGGTATTTCCAAAAGCCACCATGGTTCCCGCTGTGAGCCCAACTTCTAAATACGACAAGCATAAAATCTTATGTCTACATTACAATATGCACAAAAACACAATGCTATAAAAAACATATCAAACACATCATATCAAATAGTAATAATGCATTACGAAGAAAATTCCCTGTTATCGGCAATATAGGGTTTTACCAAGTAGGACCGAGTTTAAGTTTGTGTAACTGGGAAAGTTTGTATACATGGGGCGCGGTTGTATTACCGGGGGCGAGTGTGCTACGTGGACGAGTGGTATTAACTGGGGGGCCGTTGTATCGTGGGGCCAGTTTGTACGGGGGGCCAGTTGTACTTGGGGCGAGGTTGTTACTTGGGGACGAGTTTGTACTGGGGCAGGTGACTGGGTTTACTGCAGATACCATGGCCTACTTGCCCCCCGATATGAACCCTATCAATCATGCCTGGGATGGCCTGTTAGGCAGAGCCATCAAGAACCCGGGACAATCTTCTTCCAAACTCTACAGGGAGTGGCTTCATGCTTGACCGATAAAGGGGTACGCTCTGCCCAATTGACATAAATTAAACCTTGTGGACAGCTAGTATGCCGGGGAGTCTTGACGCACTCGATTCATGCCGGGGTGGCTATACTCGATGTGGAATGATTGACCTTTAACCCTTATCTACCGGGGAGGGAGGGGGTACCCCGGTTGAATTTGCTCCGGCTGCGCGAAAAAAGCTTTGGGTAATGTTAGTTCATCCTTTGCGGTATTTTAGCGAAAAAAAAAATGTGAATGTAGACACCTTCAACGGGGTTAGGGTATGCCGTCAAAAGTAGAAGAGTAAGGTGGTGGTTGCCCCCCAAAATATTTATGGTGCATTTTTGAAAAAAATTTTATGAATTTCATTGAGGGGAATACGATTTTTCTTTTTTGGTTTTTTAAAACTAGCCAAATGCCATCATTTAGAGCTGAAAAAACGCATGAAAATCCTTAGATCTGCTGTTCAAATTACCCCCTTTTCCTTTCAGGGAAGGACACAGTGGTAAAGCGTTTTTTAAAGCAATATTGGCATTTTGAATGAAGAGGGCCCACCCAATTTTCAAAATTTGATTATTTTTGCACAGTTACGTTGGCAATGGTCTAGGAAAACATACCTGCGCAACGAGAATGCGAAAAAAATGCGATTTTGTCATATAGAATTGGGATCCAGATTGGACTTAGGCCAGAGCTGGAAATGCCACGTTATGTCCGTCATGATGTGAAATAGGCCACTCAGAACAATATACCTCTACCTTGACTGCCGAAACTATTAAAAAAAAAGAATGGAATGAGAGTTTAGACACGTGACATGGCTATTTCCCGGCTATTCACATTGGCAGGCGTTTCCAGAAGCCTGTGAATTCTTTCGGGGATCCCCGATAAATAATATTGACTAGTACAAAATTTCCTTCGTTTGTGACACATCGACATTTTCGGGCTTCTTAACCATTCACAGGTTGTAACCACCCCCCCAAAAAAAAAAAACTCCATAGTTTATAGCCAGTTACCAAGCAACCGTGTAAAAATCTCCAAATTTTTGAAAATTGGGGGCGCCCTTCAAAAAAATGTGCTAATATTGCTTTAATTGTGACTAAGTTCATGATGATATGTTCGGTAGAGAGATGATCAATCAAATAGGGTGGCGATATACACAAGTAGAAGTGTAGACCCAAGTCATTAGACGTGTAGCCCCAAGTCCTATAATGGGCTTTGTGGTGGTGTGCATGATTTATCAACGAGTAAGCTGATCCGGGGGCGCGTGTAGCCATGATACGGACGCTCCTAAACATGGCCCGCTGCATGTTGAAGACGGGGGGGCGGGGGACAGGTCCAGGGTTTACACCTACTCTTAGTCGACACTGACTGCGATGTACATGGTGCATTGTCTTGTCCCCAATCGTCTTGTCTTGTCCCCTCGTCTAGTCTTGTTATGTCTTTTGTCCTGTCCTTGCCGATATAATTACTTCTTTATTAGCTATTTTCAAGGTGGGGCCAATCGTAAAGCTTTTAAAGAAAAGTTTAATGGCATCTCCTTCATATATCAGTCAAAATAAAAGTAATCTATACCCTTATATTACATGGGACTGTATTTTTGTGACCAAATTTCATAACAATCTTGCACCAAGTTTTCTAAAGCAAAATTGTATGAGGATTCCAAAAGTCATGGGTGTCAATTTTTTAAAATGGGTGTTCTGGTGAATTCTAGGGGGGCAAAGTTGACACTGGTTTATACAGGGGGAAAACTATAAAAGGGGGCAAAATGTGTTTTAAAGTATACTATCATGCTTCAGTACCTTTCAAGGATTACAGAAGGTATAGTTTTCCTCTACAACCCTTTGGAAGGGTGAGGTTTTAGTACAAGAGTTACACGGAAAACGGGTTCAAATGTCACAATGGGGGTAAAAATTCAGATTCATTGGTTTGTTCAAAAATGGTGCCAATTGTTCGTCTCCACTGTACAGAAGCCGAAAATTTAAAGGTCGCGTTGTCAATGACGTTTTGATAATAATTAAGAGGGCCTTGATAATATGGCCGTGGCCACAGGGTCTATGGGAGACCACTAGTCATATCTCGAAAAGTCTCACTTTGAAATGTGAAACACAGAATCTATATACAACATTTTCTATTTAGAGGACCCGATAAACGATTTAAAACCAGTTTCAATCAAAAACAAATCGTACCATCTAAAAATAATGACTTGAACTTTCTTGAGCTATTGTAACTAAACAATATGTCTTAAATATGGCAAACTATAAAAACCTTTTTAGAAACCGTATGAGCAACTGAACATAGACTGGTATAAAATTTCAAACAATTTAAACACTTTTAATTGTTTCCCCCTCACATTTTGCCCCCTTTATAAACCCCCAAGACACATTTGAAAAAATTAAGACCCCATGATTTTCATTCAGTATTCTCCATAAATTCTGTATTGAAAAACATTGGGTCAAAATTGTTATGACAAAAAACGTAAACCAAAACATCTCCATTACTGTCCCCATGTACTATTATTTACTTTGGTAAATTGTACTGTATTTTATTTTCATATTATAATTATTTTCATATCATATTTATACTATTTATCTTTGTTTGATTCTGAATCTATATTTTTTTTGTTTCCTTAAATTTTGTATATTGAATATAACTTTACATTGCAAGACTTTGTATCAGGACTTAAACTTTGCATTACATGACTTTTGTATACTTTTCTTATTCTGATGTTTTATGTATTTTGATAGAGATATATGTAAATAAACAAATTTGAATTGAACTCTCTGGACACGTACCCGCGGCTTAACCGCTCCGAGGACGGGATCTTTCATGATTAATTTGCACCATTCATGAACCGTGGGGAGAGTGGTATTCTGCAATTAATCAATAGCTCGTATACAGATTAAATCCAAATTGAGCACCCGAATAAATCCCAGCAATTGACCCCCCCCCCCGGGATCGAACCCGGGATTTTTTTGGGTAAAGGGCGCCAACCGGCAAGCCCGCTAACCGCTAGGCCAGCTCTCCCACCCAGATGCATAATAAGCTCATCACTGTAAGAATCGTTCTGAGCAAACAGTGTAGGTTAATAGTTTGACTTCTGTCTTACAACTACCGTAACCGTCTATTTTACTTAGACACTGACTCGATAAAAATAAGGCCTTCATGTTGTTCATTTTGAAAATAAAAAAAATCACTTAACTGTTAAAAACGTTGCATGTTTCACAACAATAACATTTGGGAGTTATAAAGCTGGTTCTAAATTGGCATCAAATGCAAACAAATCTCTGCGCAGATTCAACGTACTAGCAATACGATACATCTGAATGTCTATAATCACATCGATCTTCAACATAACACAATCAAGGAAACACGAATCTTAATTGATTTATTGATTAACTCAAAAATATTTTAATCTTCAAGGTGATTTTCCAAAAAATCATACATACTGGGAACCGACTTACAAAGACTCTTACGCTTCCATGAATGTCAACCAGTTCCCCAGAGATATGCCCTTTCTGTACGAGCAGTCTAACTTCAATCACTTCAAGAACGCCATGTGGCCACGATGACATCTTGAGGAAGAATTTGGAGAAAGCTTTGAACCTATGAGGCATTTGCATCCGACAGAGTCCCTTTGTATGGCATGACCAGAAGCGTTGCGTGAAATTCCCCCCATGTACCCATAACCAGCTAAGATCATGAAGAAATTAATGAAGAGACGTATCTTCAGTAGATCTGAAGAGATAAATGATAGTTTATTGCCATCTTGAACAGTCAGGTTTGATAGTGAGTACTAAAGGCTTTTGAATACTTTTCATAACATTAAACCACAATATGGAAAAAATAAAATACTATAGTATACTTATCCCATCGGGTCACCTCTAGTACTTTTTCGAAGGTACGGGCAGTTGCATGAGGGCATGTGCAGTGGTTGGAAATTAAAATTCACGTTAAATCGATTGAAACGATCCATAGCAGAGACAAATCAATCCTATGCTTTAGAATGAAATCATTCACATCAACGTAGCGCATTTAGAGCCTTACCTCAAGAATTCTGACTAATCGTATTTTGCTTCAGTGTACCATGTAACGTGATTGAAGTCCACGACTTTTGAGCGCAACAAAGTCTTTGCACGCTCTCTTTTACAATGTCAACATGAAAAACCAGATTAATCTTAGTTCGTTCATGAAACAGTGAATCGGGCAAATATTTTCTTTTTCTGTCTCTCTCCCACCTAAATCGACGCTGTCTCAAAACTTTTCCTCTGGTGACACGATGGGTTGAATCTACTATAATACACGTATACAGATATGGTAATTACGGACAATAGTTATACCCGAACTTAACAAATATGAAATTTAATAGGCTTACTTATTTACGAAACGGAACGAAACGAGTTCACTATACCCGTTGGTTGAAACGCTGTATTCCGTCATCAAGTACATTGACGGAACAATGCGTGCAATCCAATATAGGTACAGTGCTACAGTGCGCTTGATTCGTTTTCTTTCGCCAAAAAAAAAAAACAACAAAACAAATGATGTAATCAAATGATGTAATGGAATTACAATAAAATATAAGTCACAAGCTGATATGCCTATATTTCACATATGTTTTTTGGCAGTCGAACACAAGGGCAACTTCCAACAGTTTGCCTGTTTTAGGGTATGGGCCATGCCCTTCTGCGCTGTCGATTTGTAATCCCTATCACGGGAGGAGAGCAAAACCAAGCGTAAATTCATAATAAATTATTAAAATCATATAACTATCTGTTGCCCCAAATAAAACTTGCACATTTTCTTGAAAATGAATAAAATGTCACTTCAATTTATTTCCCCCAATATCAGTGACCAATAGATGTGCTAGACGCTAGAGCTAAAGATATTCAATTACCGGCCCGGTGTGTGGTGTAGAAAAACACTTCTGATTCCTTTTCATCTGGGAGTGCAGAACCATTGTTATATTGTCTCGCGGTTGAAAAGACTCAGGTGTTACCACTCAGATTTAGACGAAGTCTTTTTTAATGACGTAAGCGCAAAAACTTATCCTCATTCGCAAATAAATAAATCTTGAGCTTCTATAGTGCGTGTTCAATTAACTTTGTCCATGTCTTCATCATTTATTCGAAAAGGAAGAAAGACAAACAAACATCATGCCAGAATGTTGCTGGGCAAGCTTTGACCTAACAACTTTGTGCAGAATTAAAATCCGTAACTTATTGCTTAACTTCATTTGTATTCAATTTACCGCGCTTTCAGGAGAAAACTTAGGGTCAACGACCTATATCATAACGTAAACTGGTGAAAGAGGACGGGTATTTTGTTACTCAGGTGATAACACCTGGCTATAACAATGGCTCCGCATACTGGGCCCATTGTAATATCATTTGTTAATGGTTTGCTGAAGTCTATACATATCCATTGGTCACTGATATTATGAAAGAGAAATTGATGTGCCTTTTTATTCATTTTTAAGAAAATGTGCAAGTTTTATTTGGGGCAACAGACGGTTATGTCATGTTAATAATTTATCAATAATTTTACACCGGGTTTTGTCTTCACCCTTTGAATGGATTACGGAATTTGTTATGCAGCTTGTTATTTGGTCTACGCCCCATAGTCTATTTCCCACAGCTTGCCCGTTAGAATCACTGACCTCTACACATGGATAGCGGGTCAGAGTCACCGATTGAAACATCAGGAAGTTGGTTTTCGACCCATACAATATGGCGGGAAACAATGCATACACCTTGTCCAACAATAGAACATCTGTGTGGAATATGTGCACCAGCAGGTGTATGCATTGTTTCCGCCAGCAGGTGTATGCATTGTTTCCGCCGTATTGTATGGGTCAAAAACCAACTTCCTGTTGTTTCATTCGGCGACCATTCAACTGTGCGGCAGCCCGCTATCCATGTGTAGAGGTCAGTGGTTAGAATCCGACCTAGCGGCTCGCCTAAGGGCTTGCCGCTAGTCGGAGTCTAACAGGCTCACCAGACCTTATCAAAACACCATTATTTTTGTTCATAACGGTGTGCTTCTCATCCACAGTCAGTGGGAAATCCGCTCGTTATGCAGAGGACCAAGCACTTCATATTTCTTTTTCATCTGGAACTGCAGAGCCATTGTTATTATCCATGCAGCTGATAATATTCCAGGTGTTATACCACCACCCCGATTTAAACTATTTTTCATGGTGTGGAACACAAACTAACTATCCTCTTTCACGAATGAATAAAGTTAGAGCATGAAGAAAGATATATAGATGGAACCACAACGACCCACTTGACGTTTGAGCGATCTATCTGCCGCCCCATAATTGCAATTGTTATTCCTACTCTCTCAAGTGGCCCTTCCGAGGATAATCTTATTCAGATTTTCTGGCTCGCGAATCAGCACGCTATGAATGCTGCAAACTAAATACTCAAACATATGGCCGCATCCATGGAAACCGATCAACACGCCCGGGGGGTTCTTTGATTTTGCTCGGGAACCCATGCTCGTTCCGAAAAAAAAGAGGGACTACCGCTGGGGGTATCAAATTCAAATTAATCAAGTTCTAGTCCCGCTGGGGGTACAAATTCAGTTGTGATTGTGACTGGTTCAACGATACAAATAGGAAAACTTAACCTAAACATATCAACAAAATCACCCTAAGTGTGTATTTTCTCTTTCAGTAGTACAAGTGTCATTTTTCTTGTATATTGGCTATTTTAAATGTGTATCTTTTTTCAATGTTTTGAAAACACGTCCCGCAAGGGGTACAATCTCACTGCAAATCTTCAATCAATTTTTATTTGTTCATCATAGAATAGGCCTACAGCAGAAACAATATGATAAATAATTATGTAAATAATGCAGTACAGTGAAAAAGTAATTGTTACAATATTAATCAAAAATATTTTGCACACAAGTAAAGACGTTTATAATACATTATAAGTGGAATTTTTACTATCACTGCAGTGTTTGAAATATTAAGTTTCCATAACTGTTTACTTCTTTCTTCTTTGATACACACTTCAAAAGTTACGCCTTATACCATCTGACAAAAAATAAAGTACAATATAACCGATTTTAAGCTATTTTCTTTATTTTTTCAAATTTGTCCTGTGCGACATGTGGCGGGTTTTCCCAGATCACATTTAAAATAGCACAGCAACCTTTCTTGGATGTCATATTACTGCTGTGCCGTTAGGTGTATATTTTCACTGAAAACTAGTATAATTTCACCAAAGCTGGTCCAATTAGGGGCCGGGTATATTTTTACTGAAAATTGGTCACGTTGAGGATCACTTTCAGAACCCCTGGAACGAGCGTGGGTGCCCAACGAAAATTCAAGACGGCTCCCCCGGATCCAACGTTCAAATATAGTCAAACTTCCATCCTTTATTTTTCACACTGGGCAGTCTTGGGCAGTAAAGCTGAACGCATAACAATGTACATTACATTAATTTCTATAACGAAAACAACAAATACACACCGGAGACAGCCGGAACATGCCCATAATATGCAATATACTTTCACACTTTTACGTGTTCGGATATAGAGTTTTCAAAATATTCTACAGTAATGTTTGCTCGCCAATCATCGATTGCGGCAGAGGGATTATGATCAAAGGGTGGCTGTTGAATCCCTTCCTTTTGATAAACACATTAAAATCGGATTGTGGAAGTCGTTGTTGTTCCTTCTTATCTCTTTCTTCCAAGGTTAGAGGCTCTACTGTGTGGTCAATTAACTTTGACCCTATATTTCACCATTTATTCGAAATGGAAGCGAAGGTGAACAAAACTCATGGGCGTACAGTTGTTTGGTAAACTGCGACCTAACATCTTTGATGTGGAGAACCAAACCCGTAACTTGCCGTGTAACCCAATTTCTTTTCAATTTACCGCGGTTTTAGCAGAAATCGAAAATCATTCACTTCTATTAAATGCAGGTAAACTGATGCCGAACAAACTTTTAAATTGAATAGAAAAGAGGCTCTACATTAACATGATTAAGTTTAGTTATAGGTCTTGGTTCTGTACCAAGATGTTTCGTCACAGCTTGTCAAGCAACATTTTATCATGATTTTTGTTAATCTTCGTTTCCCTTTTGAATAATTGATGACATATACGGTCAAAGTTATTGAACTCACAGAAGAAGCTCCAGTTTTATTTTATTCGTGAGTGAGCTACAGCTCAATCTGAATCGGGTGATAACTGAAGGTTTGTAAACGTCATGGACAAAAACAATGACTCTGCAGTTACAGAATATGAAGTCCCTTGTCCTATTCATAACGGACGGATTTTACAGCAATTTAAGCACTTTTTTGAAGAGCGCCCCCAAATTTCCAAATTTGATATTTTTGCCATTACGTTGGTAATTGTCATAGGACTATACCTGCTAACGAGAATGCTAAAACATGGTTTTATCACTAAAATAAGCTTTTGTGATTAGAATTGGGGATCCCAGATTGGACTTAACGGAGATCGGAAAGCTACGTTTATGTTCCGTCCATGATGAAATAGTGCCACCTCGAGAAAATAACCGCTAACGTGGCTTTCCTGAACTATTAAAACAACTAATGGATGAGGCGAAACCACGTACATGTCGCTATTTCCCGGCTATTCACAATTGGAAAGGCCGTTTCCAGCAGCCGTTGTTAGTGTATAATCGGGGATCCCCGATAATAATTATTCTAGTCACAAAAATCCTTCGTTTGTAACACATGACATGTTCTGAGCTTAACTATTCACGTTATAGTTTACTAGCCATTACCAATGCAATCGTTAAAAATCTCCAAATTTTGAAAAATTGGGGGCGCTCTTTTAAAAAAAAAAAGTGCTAATTTGCTTTAACTTATCATAGCGCCATTATTTGTTGCTGGAGTCAATCGAACGTGGTACCCTTTGGTCACTGATTTCAGGGGAAATAACTAAGGACATTAATTCATTGCAAGAAATGTGCACATACTAGACGTGAGAACACTCGTAGAACTGATTTTTATAATTTTAGAGAATTCATTTAGGACAAATCATTACTTCCCAGGGTTCGTCACCTTTATAAACGCTATAGTCATGTAGAACCTTCATGTGACCGTAAAGTTGAGTATTGACACAATTTTTTTGCTGAAAATGATAGATTAGGTGTGTCTAATAAAATCTGCAGGTGGCCACCTGGGCATCCTTGGAGCATTTTGAGAAATCCAAGATGGCGTCGCCATAAATTATCATTAACTTTTCAACCCTATATTATCAAACTATGGAGTTGCTAGCTATACTATAGGATCCAATGAACAAGTGTATGGCACTGTAACTTGAAGTCACACTCAATTCAAAATGGAAGCCAAATCAATATTTTAAAACGCCCATATACAGCATATACCGTGCGATAAAATACACGAGAATTACTTAGGTTATGTTGCTAGACACAATTAAATGTAATTTCTGATACTTCTAAAATTGTAACATGACGTAATCAATATGGCAGGCTCCAAAACGTTAACAGCTTCAAAAAATACTTCACACATGAATAAGTATTACAACAGCCTTCAATCGAAATCAATGTGTCCATGACATTAAGCAATGTACCTTTGCATCCTAACCAATGTCCAACCTAACTTTCAATTTGTTTTAATAAATGCGCCAAATCGAAATAAGTACTATGGTGCAAAGTTGTCAAAATACCATATGACTTACATTTTTTCACATATTATTTGCACTCAAATTGATAATTTGACCCATTTTTATTTAATCCGGATAACCTGGTATCAACTGTTCTGATCATAGGTACATTCTAATTGTTCATGGACCATAATTTATACTTGAAGGTATATTTAGACATTTGTGCAAGAATTTTTTTGAAGATATCACGTTGTTGGCTGCCATATTGATGACGCCATGTTACCACCTTTAAAAGTATCAGAAATCCCTTTATTGTGTCTAACACCATGATCTAAGTCATTCATTTTGATTTTTTTATCGCAGGTATTTCTTGTTATAGGCTATTGAAATTATTAGATTTGGCCTTCCATTTTGAATTTGAGGTATGACTCTGTTTACAAGTGCCATGCATTTTTCATTGGCTCCTATAGTTATATCTAGAACTCCATAGTTGATAATAGAGGGTTTCATAGATAATTATCATTTATGGCGACGCCATCTTGGATGTTCGGAAATGCTCGGATTGCCCGGTTGGCAAAACCCGCAGATTCTTATTCTATATACACCCTTATCTATCATTTTTCAACAGAAAAATTGTGTCCATACCATTTTACGTCAGCCATAAAGTTGGACCAATGGCTACCTGACTTACTATATAGCTGCCCGCTAGTCACGATTCAACTTGGCAACAGTGTTGCTTGAAATCGGCACGACAGTTTCTGCTACACATTGAAGATTGACTAAAATTATTCAAGCAAAACCGAAATGTCATTTAACCTAGGGTTGTCACCAAAAACAAAACTGTCATATCTATAGAACAAATGGTGAAATAATAATTGCGAAGACACCCTCCTAGAATTAAAAAAAATGTTAAAGTTGCCAGCAAATTTCGTATTTTTTGCATTGCAATTGATCAAACCCGTGAGGGTAGTCTGGCAAGACGAACTTATTAACGACGCAGTTTGCAGATATAGAAGAGTCACGCAGCGCAGTCCGTCGCTATGTTGAGTAGAGTTTAAAGAATATCTATAATGGATCACAAAGAACAAAGCAGCTTTTTTTGCCGAAATGATTTGCTTGAACTAACCCAAGTAGAGGCACAAAGCACATCAAAAATAACAGGACTCATACATGCAGCCAAGCCTTCTTTCACCCAACCAATCAAAATAGATCCCAAATCAGTTCTCAAACGACACTCCGATTTTGGCGCTTTGATATGGTGGGATTTTTTGAAATATATGAAAATCATATTTTCAATTCTTGTTTTTACGACTTCATGTGGCACTTCTTGGCCGTCACCGCCCAAATAATGCAAAGAGTTGTTCACCCGTGTAGAGTAACCTTGTCCGTCCGGCGGTACTCATAGTCCGGGAACCTGGTAAACACTAGGGTTAACGATTCAGTTGACTCTTAAACGCAACCTTAGTTCACGCTTTATCGTTAGCGTCTATGGACCCCGGACTTAGTGCCCCCGACGGACTATAATCTGCTTTCACACACCGGTGTGAAAAGCAGACAGACCGGTGGGGGCCAGAGTCCGGGGCTCCAATGTCTTGCTAATAGCAATATTCTACGATTTGGTGAAATAAAAAAGCCCTTCCAGACAAATGCTTTGTATTTTTTTCCTCAATGCTGTGCACGATTTGGAATAATTGGCAAAGCACTAAGTGAAAGCAGTTTGTCTAGACGGTTTTTTAATTCTCAATCTAAATGTCGATAGAGACAGTGATTTTACATTAATCAAAAAGTATTGGCATCATTAAAAGTGCTACATTTCTTTATATTGTGCACTCGTTTTGCCATATGTTAATTATGGAATTCCGGCAATGTTGTTTTGAAACCAATGCCGATAAATTACATAATTCTAAATAGCTGGTATAAAGATCCGGAAAAAGCTTTTTTTTTAGAGATCCTAGTTATAATTTTGTTCCAAAATTTGGTCTATTAATTATATCCAATGTGTATGAACATTGAATTAATGTATTCACTGTAAATCTTCACCTGTTAATCTCCCATATTATAGTTAATATTATATTTCCAAACCAATAAAGACGCCATAAGCGCCACTATTAATAGAATGACTAAATCGGAAAAAAAACTCGTACATCTTTGCATCCCAAAGGTGGTTATTGGGCGCATCCTATGGAATTAATGTGACTTGGCTTAGATTCCGTAATGAAAAAAAACCATTATTATTGCTATAGGCTTCTCGGATAAGAGTTTCTGTGTCAAGACAGTGCCCAACCCAGATTTGGCAATTCTATAGGCAATGAAATACATAGCCTACCAGTGAGCTAACGGTAATGGCGAGGGCGCTTTCCCCCGGTTTTTTGCACACTTGTTCTGACACCATGACTTCCGGAAACCCGGCACGGAATCAAGCACATGTTTATTCCGAATCCAGATTTGGGTCGAAAAAAGGTGTTCAAATAGGTATGTTAACGGAAACTCCCTTGTGGCAATGCCATCATCGTATTTGATGCACTTCATAATTTCATAATAGATTTGTCTTCTGTCTTCTGCAGGTGATTTTCCATCTAAAAAAACCTATAATTCTGGACACCGACAACAATGACTATTGGCTTTTTCCATGAGTGTAAACCAGTTTCCGAGGTATAACCCCTTTTTTATGAGTCAGCATAATCTCATCGAATCCAGAAACCTGTCTGGCCAGGTGGCTTGAAGAATTTCCAAAATGCTTTCCGACCAATTTTTTTTTTTGAATCTTTAAAATTGACGTTGTTCCTTTCGTTTGTGCAACACTTAAAATTACAAAAAAAATATGAGTATGATATTATAAAAGGAATATATTTCACTTCAGGTGTTCAAAAAAATTCCAACATGTACGATTTAATGGGACAGCATCCACTCCCACTGTACACAATTGTGCACTAAAATTATTCTTTTTGACTATTATAGGAGGCCTATTATGTTATGTTATTAATGATTTGAATTCTAGTATGGGGCGGTGTGTGGATGGTTTTGAGATTGTTGGCTTGTTTTGCTACAATTTGAATTTTTTGGTCTTCAAATGTAGATAATGGGCCCAGGAATCCAAATCAAATTGTACCATTTTTTTTTCCCCCTTCCGTTTGGCGCCCATCTTGTTTTAAACTGGCTGCCATTTTCAACATATTTTGCTCTATATCTGGACTTCTGACAACACAGAAGGCTAAAATTGGTGGCAATACCAATGTTTGTGATGGCAAGGAACCAAATATCACTCCAGAAGTCGCAGATATTCTCCTCCCCTTCAGGAGGTCATCTTGATTTCATCAAATGGCCGCGCCATTTACATTTTTTGCTCTCTATCTGCACTTCTTATAAACATAGGAGGCTCAAGCCGGTGGCAAAACCCATGTTTTGTGATGTCAGTGAATGCAAATCTACATCAAAAAATCAAATATTTTTTTTCATGCAGATTTGATCTTGTCATCTTGAATTCAAAATGGCCGCCATTTTTAAAACTCTACCGACGATTCGCCGCCCATACTGGACTTCCGAGCAACATGGAAAGCTCCAATTGGTGACAATACCCATTTTTGTGATTCAGGAACACATATATTACCTCCAGAAAGTTGCCAATTGTTTCCTTTTGGTGGCCATCTGAATGTCACAATGGCTGTCATTTTTAACATATACTTTGCTCACTATCGTCTGGACTTCTGGGCAACCTAGAATGCTCCATTGTTGCAATACTCATGTTGATGTTAAGGAAAATATATTTGCATCAGATGTCCTCCCTCCTTCTGACAGCCATCTTTAATTTCAAAATGCACTATTTTTTAACATATACATTTTATCGTCGATATCTGGCCTTATGAGCAAACTAGCTCAAATGCTCCTTCCTAATCATATATACATCCTATTTGCACCAAAAAAACCATTAAATCATGGAATCCTAGAAGAGCCATGCTCTGGGTGTATAGGTTTCACTGTTATTGCTGTCCATAGTTCCGTGCAATTGCAAGTATTTGAAACCAATATCCACTACTATCTCAGGCGGGCGGCCGGATGCTGTTCACCATGTAGCGCCAAATGTCCCTGTCCGTTACTTAGTTGGGAATGGCAGATGGATCCTGGTGCATGTCTCGAGCAATCACATCTGTTTGGGCCGGTAACCTCCAACCATGTCCGAGACTACTTGCTCATCGCACGATAACATTGACCGGCAAATCGTGCTTGGCGTTGGGGCAACAGAATATTAGATTGGAGGGATATCTCCATATAGCTGTGCTTTGGTCATGTAATCACGCCAGGATATGTTTTGCACTCGCATAAGCTTGGTGCATCCAGTCTATCCTGTACTCTTTCTTCATTGTCCGGGTCTTCAGATCCATATAACAGGAATCTCTCTTCCACAAGCTCTAAAAACTTCAGCTTGGTTTAATTGGAGATACCAGATTGCCATAGGTGGTGTAGATTATTGCAAGCATTCCAAGCTTGTCCCTTTCGTGACAGGAAGTCTGTTCTTGCTGTCGGCAAACATAGGCCCCCGGGTATTGGAGTCCGACCCGCTTTGATTTGGGTACGGCCTGTAGTGCAGATAGATTGATTATCTTCCTCATTGATGGTCATAATTCCGTCTTCTTGGCATTTAGATATTGGTCGACTTTGTCCTGCAGCATTCTCAAGTAATTTTAGTAGCTCTTGTGCACCACATTCATATCGTTTGTTAGAGCTAGATCATCTGCATATTCAAGGTCTGTGAGATGCTGCCTTTGGTGACGTCTGAACGCTTGGGTTTGATGGCGATACTGTCCGAGATGTATCACCACGATACAAAGAGATAGGGAGCAGAAGTATCTCCTTGGAGGATTCCATTATTAGTAGGGAACGTCCTTTTTGGGCCTATCCTGTCCTGCACAAAGCTGAGGGTTATCATACAGTATGCAATTGCTGTGACAGTTTGCGTCTGGGACCCATAGTAGTTGTTAAGAATAATGCAGGCAACTCTCTGTTTAACACCTGTCGAAGCCTGGAAGAAGTTCTACTAACATATGGAACCTTTTTTTTCTGGGAATTCTCAACTCTTGTATGATCCTTCTGAGGTCAAGTATCTGAGGTATGTTGATCTGCCTTTATGAAACCATTTCCGTTTAGTCTGGAATGGGATCTATGCGAGAAACGATTCGTTTGCGCAGCATTGATGTTGTAGATCTTAGAGCCCATCGGGTGACAGTGTGATTCCCCTGTAGGTTTGGTGTTGGAGGGTCCACCTTTTTTGGAGAGGAGTGGATGAAGATTTTTAATATAATAATGCCAGGGTTTGGTTTCCCCATGTTGATTCGTTCCCCAAATTCCACAGTTGATCATAAAAAAGTGGATTCCTTCAAGATTACTTCAGGAATGTTGTCGGACCACGAGCGTCTTGGTGTTGTCAGTGTCTTCAGACGCAGATCAAAGCTTTTTCTATAAGTGAACGGTCCCAGTGCTTGAAGGAAAGCCTCTTGTATCTTGTATTGAAGAAATGTTATCAAGGTTTATGTTATTCTGAACTGGTTGGCCAAGTAGAGAACTAAAGTACTGAAACCATGTGTCGATACTCTTCAGTTGTTTCACCTTTTGATTCTTATAGGTTGGGGGGTAGCTTTCTTATCAGTCGCTTCCATCGATCATGCCTCCCATCAGCAGCAGGCTTGTATTTGAGATGTAGGGTGTCAATTGCTTCAGCCTTTGACTTACCATGCTCCTCAAGCACCACGGAGTAAGCATCGTCAAGTGTAGTCTCAGTGGCACGTGCCAAGGTTCTGCTTGGAGCTTCGGGTGGAATTTTAGTGCAGTGCTTCTTGGCTGCAGACTTCAGTTTTTCCTCTGGCTTTGATGACTTTGTCATTTGAGGCAAAGGCATTAGTCTCTCTTCTTTTTCTAGGTAGCATCTCCAGTGCAAATTCTATTCTTTGTTGGCTTCGTATACTGTGTTGGGATTCTAATCTTCAAGCTCATCAACAAGAGTGTTTGAAACCCGTTAATTATTGGCTGAAGTATACTCTCGCAGATCTTGTATCTCCCACTACCTTTCTCCGGTCACTTGTTTTCATGGATCTCTGGGAGGGAGTTTACTCTGACGGCAACTTATCCTGGCTCCTGCAAGACAATTCGAAATGATTAGACTTAAGCTTCAAAGGTGTCGTAGGCTCTTAAGTTATTAATGCTGTTAATCCCTGACCAAGATGTTCCATCTGGACAATTTCTCCATTTGGGCGACGTTAGGCCTGTGTCCACAGTCCTCACTTGCTTGCATTTTGGATTTTGTGCCAGTGGCAACTAAGGCACCGTTTTAAGAATTCCCTCACGCACACCCCCCCACCGCTGCTTGACCCGCCGCTGCACAACACGCGAACTAGCGCGTCCCCATGCCGCAAGTTATCATCGCAATCTCCGGGATGCACAGAATATGGGCTGGACTGCACCGGTGGCAGTGTACAGTCCATGGTAAAAGCAAGAGAACAGTTTCATCTGGATGATACCATCAATGACTGTTGTTTCCGGATTACCCATCAGTGTAAGCATCAGGATGCGCTCATTACCTTTGACAAGCTGCACGGTGAGTGGACTTGGATCCTGATGAGAAAAGAACCCCACCTTCTAGTACTGGGATTTTCTTATTCTTTTCCTACGGAGGCTCTAATAGAGTGCATAATCACGGAGGCCTCTCCCTCCTGTGGTAGAGGCTCGCTGTGCACAATTTGGTGTTCTTGCATGCAGTTGACATCAATAAAGACAGTTGTGCTTCATTACCAGTTCTTCTTTCTGACTGTTGTTGATATTGTCTGGACGTTGTATGTGTTTATGATGAAGCAGCAATACGTTTTAACAAGGGTCCATGCATCTTTTTTAATATCAGGGTTGGACCTTCCAGAGCTTTAGGACCAGTCCATCATCCGAATTGGTAAGACCAATGTTGACTCAGACGCACCATACCTCGAAGCACAAAATGTTTACGTTGTAAACAATTCCCGCTTGTTCAATGGCTAAATAGTAAAAATAATATATATAATAATAAATACAAGACTTATAAAGCCCAAACTTGCCAATGATATTAGGCGCAAAGAAGGAAGGAAGAAAAACAGGAAAGCCTAAAATGTTGGCAAATAGGTGTGTTTTAAGTCGCTGGGATTCGCCAGGTCCCTCCACAGCCTTTTCTTTGAGATGGTCCCTAGCCTTTGTCTGTCACGGTGACACTCTGCCACAACATCACCATCAATAACATCACAAACAGGGGCATTACTACCAAATGGATCCTTTTATGTGCTTTGCTCAAGAAGTCCAATATTGGCCGAAGTATTATTAAATGGCGGCCATTTTGAAATTCAAGAGGGCCACCTGAAGGAAACAATTACCACTTTCATGAATGGTAATAAAACATGGTCCTGGCACACAAACTGGGTTTGCCACCACTGGAGCCTTTTTATGTTGCTCAGAAATCCCAGATATTGGGGAAGTAACCTATAAAAATTGCTGCCATTTTGAAATTCAAGATGGGCCCCCGGAAGGAAACATCGGTGCCTTTTTCGTTTCGGATGTATATTTGTGTTTCCTTGACATCACAAACTGGGTATTGGCCGCCAACGCGACGCCTTCTATATTGCTCAGAAGTCCAGCTAGAGAGCCCTGCCTATAAAAAAAAAAACACTAAAAAACAAAATAATAAACAAAAAAAAAACAAAACCCACCCTAAAAAACCACCAAAAAACCCCCAACTCACTCACAACAACAACACCCCATAAAACAAAAAACCGCCATACCTCGCATCACCACCAATCACTCACTCACAAAAAACACCACTCCCAAACACCCACACCCGCACCCAACCCCCCCACCCCACATCACCCTCCACCCCCTCACCACACACACAACACCCAAAACACCCCACAACAACCCCAAGATCCACACCAACCCCCCACCCCCCCCCCACAAAAAACAAAAAATAAAAACAAAAAAAAAATAAAAAAAAAACAAAAAAATAAAAAAAAATAATGTTTGAAAATGGCGGCCATTTGGAAATTCACAATGTCCGCCGCAAGGAAACAATCTGCAACTTTTGACTGGTGATATTTTGTGTTTCCTTGACATCAACCACATTGGTATTGCCACCTATTTGAACCTTCTATGTTGCTCATAAGTCCAGTTTATAGGCAAAATATGTTGAAATGGCAGCCATTTTGAAAAATCCAAGCATGGCCGCCAAACGGGGCGGAAGGGATAAAAATTGGTAACATTTGAATTTGGATTCCTGGGACCATTATCTACATTTTAATACCAAAAATTCAATGGTATCAAAAAGCCAACAAATGCACCCGTCCCATACTATTCCAACTTCTTTGAGGTAATCATATATAATCAATACAAAAATAGTCCTTGTTTTTCATTACCAAGTAAAGATCAACATGAGCCACTAGGCTCATTTGCTAGGTTTTCAGAATCATCGGGTTGCTTTTTTAAAAAAAAACGAATTCCTGAGAATGGTCAGTTGATTATTTAACCGACGACAGTAAAATCGGCCATCTTTATTTATCCATCGTTGTACTCTGGGGTGACGAGGTGCACATGACCTCTGTTAATGCCTTTCCCGGTGTTATGAAATACAAATCCTTGTGACTGTGGGTATCCCACTAGCTATTGTGTTGACCATTCTGTACGCATCACTTGTTTTCCGCACTGTAACCAAGATAGAGTCTGCAAGAAATCCTGGTTTGATTCCGTACCTTTTATATGGTACCTCAGGCATCCCGGCGTTCAATCATATTGTAGTAAGGTCAAATCCAGCCATTTCGTGACATGGAGAGCGAAGGAAGGTTTGCGGGTGCTTTTGGTCCTTTAGTGTATTTTAGAAAAAATGAGCTCCTATAACCCCTCCCAAGGTGGACTAATCCAGAGAACGCAAAAATAAATCCAAAATGGCGGCTGGCGGCCATCTTGGAAATTGGAAAGTTACATAACTTCTGTCTGAACATATCAACCTGTAGACATGATTGAGGGGGGTGATGGGGGATTGGTTGTGCGGGGGGGGACTGATTTCATGATCAGACTCCCTTTCAGATGTTATTTTTTTCATTTAGAGGTCCATCTTCACCGGAAATTCAAGATGGCCTCCCAGCTACCATATTATATTTTCATGTTTTGTAATCTTTAGACCCAAACAACCTAGAAACACACAATTTAACGTGTTTTGTTCTTGGGTATTCCATGGCCAAGAATTTATTCCTGGTTTCTTTCCAATCAAATGGCGGGAACGGGCCATATGAAAAAAATTCGAAAAATCCATAGCTTTTGAAAGAAATAACATAAATTATGAGTTGGCGGGGTCAGTTTTTACTATTTTTATGGGGAAGAACCCACCTAATGAGGTTTTTTTTTTTCATTTCGAGGTCATCTTCACTCTAAAATCCAAGATTGCCAGATTTAAAGTAGTTACTGTTGGGTAGCCATCCTGAGTATTTTTAATAATGGACAATCATCAGATTTAAAATCACGGTATACTTACTTAATAAATTATGTCACTGAGAACGACCACTGCTGCCATACAATAAAAAACAGGTTTAGAGTTTTCACTTTCTATTGGCTGACCAACTACATGTTTTCACCGTATAACAAAATTAAATGGAACGTCTGGTCATGAATTAAGTTTCTTAGCAGGTGTGTGACACTTAACATTCAGTCCCGAACATTCAGCATTGAAATTAAGTTAAATTATTAAAGATTATAATATTGTGGAATTGTAAAGCAATTAAGAAAAAAATCATGGTCAGCCTTAATTAGTGGATAAATATTTATGATACATCACTTTGTCTTCTATTGTTGATGCAGATTCAGGGTTTCTACCAATCGCCTGTGACTACCAAAGATTTCAAAATAAAAAAGGGCATGATCCTAACTGCCCAGTTGTGTGTTCTCATATGGTACCCTCCATCATATCATACATGACTCTAACATTGCATGCTATCAGAATCGGTCGTTTTTCAATCTTTTCTGAAGAGTCAAAACTGTAAGAGAGGTAATTCTCCATTTCTCCACCTGATTATTCTCCAAAGTGCAATGTTACAATTCGGAACCCCGGTTGGGTAAAGAAGACTCAAAGAATACTGTGTTGCAAAGTGGCAAACTCTAAACAAAGCCCTAGATGGAGAGATCTGGATCGGTTTGGCCTTGGTTTATAAGGTGTAAACTGGAATCAGGGACCAAAGGTCTATATATGCACAACAATGTTACTTTGGATCATTCAAGTACAGTAAAACTCAGCAAGACTGAAAAGATGTAGACTACAAGCAGTGATCTGCGTCGACGTCTGAGACCCTTAATGTACCCTGTTGACGACCCTCCACTCAGA
Source organism: Ophioderma brevispina (assembly GCA_023653785.1). Classification (NCBI taxonomy): domain Eukaryota; kingdom Metazoa; phylum Echinodermata; class Ophiuroidea; order Amphilepidida; family Ophiodermatidae; genus Ophioderma; species Ophioderma brevispina. The sequence continues at coordinate 14,797 of JAMKCH010007787.1, read as the reverse complement.
CCCCTAAACCGCCTCTTTCGAGTTCAGGCTCCATACATGACAAGAACCTATGCTTGTGGTGCATGCGTCCAGAAGATACAATTAGCTGACACTTAGCTGAAACCGTCGTTATGAAGAGTGTCTATTATCTCCTTGTTTTTAATGAGCCGTGTCAGTGTCATGCTTAGTTTAATGCTGCTGTTGTCCGCCGGCCAGTAACGTACTGCGTCAGAAGAGGAGCAAGTGAAGGAATTTTTGGACTTAAATCACCTTGCTTTTTCAGGTTTCTTCAGCCTGGTAAAAGCTTTACGATAATCTCCAATATGTTCTCCCCTCCTCCTCCACTCTGCAACGCATGTAGGCCAGGGTACTGTTCAGTAAAAGACATATTTGGCCCTCAGGCGGCTGTCTACTTCTTGACTACTGCCGTCCACTGACACCTCTAGAGCATAGAGCCCGCCTTCATCATTCAAGCGTACGTACCGCCAGTTTGAGTGTCGATACAAGCTCACTCATATTTCCGATTTGAGCGAGAGTGGAACCCAATTGCACTTCCGAACTCTCGGATCAGTATATTCTTGATAAAGCTTTGATTTCGTAAGGACACCGGGTAGCCAAAATTGCTCATAATGGCTTTTGTAAGTCACTTAGCAGGCCTTGTAGGGTTTCTAATTTCATGCTCCTCAAATATAACATCTCGAACGGTTGGTCGAAGACATCTGCTGTGCCTCGCTATTTGGACATTTTGAAATTGTTTTCATCATTCCTTTTGTGAGACATATGTTTGCCAACATGACCATGTACCGTAACCTCTCAGCTGCAATTGGTCAGGGGTGGTATCACTTAGCTTGAGAATGCGATTTCTCATGTCTGGATCCTTATGTAACACAGTATGCTGTTGAATCTTCCTCCAGCAACTTTCTGTACTGATAAGATACACTTGCGAAAGACTCAGGATGTTTTGTATCTTCTGGACGCATGCACTACACACGCACAGTTCTTGTTATGTATGGAGTCAAACACTAGAAAGGAGGCGTTTGGGGACTGAGTTGGAGGGTCGGCAACAGGGGTCCATTATGGAGGTCTCAGACGTCGACGAGATTCACTGCTTGTAGACTTCCTCTTTCTTTTTACTTAAAATGATCAAGTAACATCGTTGTGCATATATAGACCTTTGCACCCCTGATTCCAGTTCCCCTCTCATAAAACCAAGCCAAACCTATCCATATCTCTCCATCTAGCTGCTTTTGTTTATAGATTTTGCCACTTTCAACACAACGCTCATCACTTGGAGTCTTCTTTCTTTACCACCGGGTTTCCGCATTGTAACTTCATAGACTCGGGAGATACCAGCAATTTGAATCCTATTTTTTCAATATTTAATAAAACTAAAAATGTTTATTCTTTTAATATAATTTAATAGTAATTATTACCATCCATTATTATTCCCTATCCTTCTTTTTTTTATTTACCCCAGAATGTTCTTGGTTATGATATTTGTATAGGAAATCCCTGGGCCTCTGAAAAGCTAAGTCTTAAGTGTCGCGAGCGGTGGTGCGTGACAGTCAGAGGTCCATGACCTCTAAATTTGCATGTTCTTCACCACATAGCTATTCTTCCGCGCACGTATCACATATAAAGAGTAAACATACAAATTGGGTATCGATTTTGAAAATAAAACTTTCTATTCGATGATATCAAATTTTGCGCTATTAAATTGAAGCAGTACCTAGCTAGTTATGGCCCCAAAAGTGATGATTTTGTTTTTTTCAACTTTTTTGCAATTTTTTTTTGCCTTCTGTCCCTGAATCAATAAATGAAAATTTGTCTATGAAAGCTTCAAATATTTTTTTCCTTCATATTTTTCCAAAATGTTGACCCCTATTTATGCTAGCTACACCTGAGAAGAAAAGTATTTCCCTTCTATGGTTTTTGCGTAATGATATTTTAATTTGACCAACTCAATTTCCGTATTTTAAAAAAAACCGGTTTTTGCTCTTTTAAGGCCGTTCCTAATTGATCGTTATATGCCCCCTCGAAAAACGTTGTAAATCTGTCATTCAGGTGAAATGGATAATGGTTCTTAAATGACTAAAAATAATGGTTCTTCGGGCACCCAATGAAAACTTTTCGGAGGTTTGTATGACCTTAGGTTGACTCGAGTTTTCCCGAGGAGAGTGCCCTCAATCTCAAACAAATTGTGTTTTTTTTGCATATAAATAAATGCTTGCATATACTAATCACTGTGTGAAATAACTAAGCTCGTGATCAATATCCCTCATTTAGAAAATCACCACTTTGTTATAAAATCCGGATCCAGAATTTTTTGTGTGTACACAGTATCCTATGGCACTGTTATACATACATAAATTTTACTGCATGACAACGAAAGCCCGATTCGTCTCAAACTTTGTATCCGCGACTTTTTCCAACGTGCTTATCCCTATGAAATAATATAAAAAACCAGTTAATGGACAGACCATCATACTCATTGTTAGGGTTCTGCTAACAGAGCATGAAATAAGAAGTGTTAATCATTTTATTCAGATTGTTTTTTTCAGACCGAATGCGTAGTCTCTTTATGCAGGAAAATGACTTGTGCTGTACGCCAAATATTCCGTGCTTTGACGGTGATTCGTCCTATTGGGCCGATTTCTCACTGGGAAGCTGGGTCAACCCTTGCATTTCCATTCTTGGCAGGTTAACACTACCAAGTTCTTCTGAGACAACCTAACGGTACCAGTCGTAATGATTAGCGAAGGTGTGAAACCTTAAAACTTAACTTATGTTTTTCCGCCCAGATATGATAAACAAGTTTCCTTGTCCTATCATCCTACCATTCACAACTTAATAGCTGATAGAGCATACCTTGCCAGGGGCAGGTATATACAGTGCGATTTCCTTGCTGAAACTGCCTCACGCTACTTGCCATTCCCGACAAGAACCTGGAAATTAACCCTGTCTGAAGGACGCTGATAACAAGTCTTTGTGGAAGTTTAAAGGCCTCTTTACCCGCACCACTACCCTGAAAACGCTCTCATTGTCTCGTTGGGACACCCTTTCTAGATCTTTGATGCTCAGAGACCGCAATCCCCCACAAAACCAAAAAACAAGAAGCCGTCGCACATGGTGGCGATCATTCTCGTTCAGTGCACGAATGTTGAAAACTGTTGCAAACCTTAAAATCAGGTAAAGTTGCCACTGCTCTTCTTACTTTTGAAGACAGGACTTGAAATGTGTGAGGAAATTTCGCGATGCACGAAAAAAAATATGCACGCTTTTGAAAAGCCCTCATGATTCTTCAACCCTTGATGAGCTTGAGAATAGGAACATTCTTTCCGAGAGAAAGGCAATAAAAAAGCCTGATGTCACAGTGATGTATATCTGATAGATGTTATGTTTTTTAGTCCAGAACAGTATCCCCATTGCCTCGAATTTTGGGTGGTGTTGCTAAATTAGTATTGGAATGCACATGCTACTTTGCAGATTCAGTAACCATCCCTAATAGCGACAGGCTTGATGCGCCTACCAATCATAAAGAAAGGTTCATCCTCGGGATAGCACGAGGGAGAAAGTTGGTGCAGGGCAAAAGAGGCCTTCAGATTTTCCACAGGTTGTTATCACACGTCCTTCAAGACCACATTTCGTTTCGCAGTTTTCCTTGGAATTGAATGGCAAGCTTGATGATATTTGTCAACACTAGCAAATCACACTTTGTACCTAGCCCTTGACGAGGTCTCGGGGGGGATATCCTACAGTTTGTAACGAGAGTTGTTCAATATTTGAGATGTGACCATCATGAAGTGGAACACGTGCACCCTGTTCCCATGTGAAACTCATTACTGAGAATTCCCAACAGCCACCACTAAAATTTGTATTCATACTGCTACTGCACGCCCTTATGAAGGAACAGCTAAAACCAGATACTATTGACATCCTCTCGTCTTTATCAAACAGAATTTATGCCTGATTGTCCGGATTCAAGCATTCACCAAATACCGCAGCTTAATGGCAAACCATGGCAAATTGATCAGCATTCATTCATTGGCCGCGTGGATTTAAGGATAAGGGCCCTGTCAGCAGCTTAAGGTGGGTCCCGTTTTGGGTCACGAAATGATGCAATGTCCCACTTTATGTGCGACTAGGGGGGTGGTCTAAATAATGCAAAATCTGCTCTTGATTTGCTGCCCATCTCATTTGTGTCCCACATTATCCATGAATGGTTTTAAGGACACTGGGCCCCTTATAAATCTTGGGGACACTGGTGGCCGTTATTTTTGCATGTTTTCCCCCCTTGTTCCTTTTTTTTGGGGGGGGGGCTGAGAGCAATTTTTTAGGGGCCCCTGTCAACAACAGCTGCTGACACATTGCTGACCTTAAATCCCCCTGGTCAGGGAGAGGCTCTGACTGTGCACGAAGATGTGGTCTATACTCTTGAACCTTTCTCTGCCTCAATGTATTGAAAATCTAGTTGCACTGATGTGAATGATGCTAGATATGTTATTTCAACTTATGCACCCGGGATATTAGTCAATCATACTTAAGCATCAATCATCAGAATTCCTTCCTGTTTTCCCACAGCGTAAGCAGCAATTCCATCAAAAGGTTTCCAGCGAGGGAACTATGTTACAATGATTGATGTAGAAATATAATTACTAATCATATGGATTCTTGAATGAATCGGAGAAACATGGATTGAAGATGGGCGGGAGACGACCCACAAATGATCAATTATGTTGGGTTTTCCGTGAATCACGTACACTCAAGCTTATTCACTTTAAGTGCCGATGATCTTCAAGGAAGCTTCTTCTGACGGAAGATGTGACGATAGATAAATTGACCAGTAATTATGGACTGATCTGGACTACAAGTTGGTCACTATGGTTCTGATGCATGGAATATTAATAAGTACATGAAGTAGGCTAACTGTAAGTACATTTGATGTCCAGAGGGTTGTTTTGAATCAACCAATCAATGTAATGTGCATGTACTCTACTTGTAATCAAAACATGTCCGGGTTGTTACGTGTTAAAATAGGATTTTCGTGAATCGCATGGCCCTATCAGGAGAATTTTCCAAAAACTGCTGCATTGGTTGGATTGACTAGATACACCCTCTGAGTGACGTCTGTCTGTATAATAACGTGCATATTGCATGCTGACTGCACTGTTAACAAAATGTCCTCCTTTACCAACTTTACCTTTTAATAAATTACGGTAAACCCCACTAATTCAATAATTTTCACGCTTTATTACCTCATACCTAACATAAATTCCAATTTGGAGCAGAAAAATGTAATAAACAGTGGTTAGAAAGTAATACTATACATTTTGAAAAAGGTAGTAATTATACGCTGACCGTTATTATAGTTTCTTCCGTGATATTACGTTTTTTTTTTACATACTTGTTTTTTTAATTGTAACAATATGAACTCGAAAATGTTTTTACCTATAAAATGTGTGAAATAACGTCGTAAGTAACGTCATTAAAAAATTCACAATTTAAAAATAAGTTTTAAAGTCTGGTTGAACTCGATTCCTCCTCCTTTTTGTATTATATTTTAGTTTAATTGGAAAAAAAAGTAGTACACACATATAATATTTAATTTTAGCATCTTGATATCTGTAAAGTCATGTAGTGTAGTGGATAATTTAGGACTTGTACTCTTAAGGCCCTGGTTTCGAATCTATGTAGGTACCTGTATTGATTTTATTCATTGATTAAAAGTAATTGGTGACATCAGAATGTAATAATTTAACCCATATAAAACCAAGTGCATAAACTGGTTAAATTTTATTTCTCCACTTTTCACTTTTTTTATTGCCTTTGCTCGAAATTGTTTGCCTGATATACCTTTTTTACAACCACGTGGTGACTAAATACAACTTTGTATGATAGCTACAACGTTAAATTTTTGTCAGTAGGACCTATAACGTTTTATGTCTTCATATTGTTTGAACAAGTCAAAAACCAACAATAACTTGAGCTGAGATTTTACGGGGCCGTTATTTACTTCCCTGCAATTTTTACGGCTCCAGTTTATTTTACGTTTTCTGCACCTTGTGAGGCCCCAGCTGCCAGTCACATGCCTGTTTTTTTTACGGTTTATATTTTTAACAGTGTGTTGGTTACCACCGGGGTGGCACTACATAGGGAAGTGTTTACGAGTTTGTGCTGCCCTTAATGTCACGCCCCTCCAGCAGTTCCTAAGACCACCATTGACGCATAATCAGTTCTTAAGGTCCCCCTTTTTGAAAATGTTTGCCTCTGAAACTAAATTGTATCCAAATTTTAGTTTCCAAACCTGCAAATTCCCTCAAACTTAACTTTCCCATTTCCTAAAGGCTACTCCTATTTGTGGACAAAATCAGTTTCCAAGTCCCCAAATTCGGACGTCGGGCCGCAAAATTATGCCAAACAAAACAACAAAGTGTTGCCCTTTAATGTGTCTTGAATGAAACCAAATGTTCTTCAGACAAACACTTTAGGAGCCAAATTTTGGTATTATAGAACCGTTTAATGGTTTCTTCAAGGGTTGTTAATATTTGTTTGTGTTTCAGATGAGACGAGAGAGAGGTGCTTCATAGAGCTTTCTTCAAACTCACGACCATTTGAAGACCCTTTTAGGGTTCTACCGAGGTCAAATGGTTCTGATGGGTGTCCCGCCAGACACCATTTTATTCAATGAAGAACCTTATCCATATGTACCGATGACACGATTTTTACAGGTACAAACTAACTTCTTTTTCGAAGGGTGGCATATAACGATCAATGTTTATTGTTGCAGAGGCAACAGCCTAAAAGTAGCAAAATTTGTTAAAATAACGGAATTGTACGTTGTTCCCTAAAATACCAATTCGCAAAAACTATAGAAGTAAAACTTTTTCTATTCTCAGGTTTAGCGAGCATATATATAGGGTCAATTTTTGGGAAAATATGAAGGAACAATATTGATCGCTTCATAGGACAAATTTTTTCCTTATATCCGCCCAGAAAGGCAAAACATAGCAACAAGTTTGAAAAAATCACCATTTTTTGGCCTATGTAACTAGCTACTGCTTTAAATTTATAGCAACAAGGAGTGTTTGATATCATCGAATAGATAATTTTCTTCTCTTTAAATTGATACCCGATTTGTTATGTTTACTCTTGTTTATGTGATCGTAGCGCTAAGAATGCTAGTTTGGTGAAGAACATGCAATTTAGAGGTCATTGACCTCTGACTTCACGCTCCACCGCTCGCGACACTTAAGACTTAGCTTTTCAGATGGCCCAAGTATGTCCTATACAAATATCATAACCGACACCGGTAAAAAATCAGGATTAAATTCCTGGTATCTCCCGGTCCATCAACTTTGTAGAATTCAGTGAGGAATTTACTCTCTACAGTTTGACTCTTCCGAAATATTGAACAGGATCGATTCTGATAGCTGCAATGTTAGAGTCATTTTGGTAAAAAAAAAAAAAAAAAAAAAAAAAAAAAAAAAAAAAAAAAAAAAAAAAAAAAAAAAAAAAAAATAGATTTAGGCGTACCAGTACCGATTAAACACAAACTTGCAGTTAGGATAATGCCTTTTATTTTGAAATCTTTTTAGGTAGTCCCACAGGCGATTGCTATAACCCTTGAATCTGCATCAAAATATAAGAAAGAATAGTAATCATAAATATTATCACTAATTAAGCTTACATTGATTTTTTTTCTTATTCTTTTTGCTCTACAATCCAGTTTTTAATTATTCTAATTCTTTTAATAATTTAACTTATTTCACTGCTGAATGTTTCGGGCACGAATGTTAAATGTCACACACCTGCTAAGAAACTTAATTCCATGACCATACGGTCCATTAATTTTTTTGTGGTTATAAGGTGAAAATATGTAGTTGGATTCAGCCAATAGAAGTGAAAACTCTAAGCCTGTTTATAAGCCCTTTCATTTTGTCAGATTCAAGGTGGGTTCTTCCCCAAGTAAATAGTAAAACTAAACCCCGCCCTCATATTTTATGTTATTTTTCTCTTCAAGCTATGGATTTTTCGAATTTTTCTATACGGCCGTTCCGCCGTTGGCGGCCATCTTGGATTTGTTCTAACAAAGATGAACTTTGATTGGTAAAGAATCCAGGAATAAAGTTCCTGGCCATTGGAATTACCGGAAGAACAACATGTCAATTGTGTTTCTAGATCTAGGTTGCTTTGGGTCATAAATAACAAAACATGAAAAATATTTAGATATGTGTGCTGGCGGCCATCTTGCAGATTTTCCCAGTTGAAGATGACCTCTTAAATGAAAATAACCCTTGAATGCCCATTCCTGATATGGAAATTAGTCAGAACATGAACCCCTCAATCATTTCTCCAGGTTGATATGTTTCAGAAAGTTAAGTAACTTTCCATATTTCAAGATGGCCGCCAGCGGCCATTTTGCATTTTGTTGCGGTCCTCTGGAGTTAGCCCACACTTTTGGGAGGTGTAGAGGAGCTCATTTTTTTCTAAATTCTAAGTACCCTAAATACCAAAATTCCCCTCAAACCTTCCTTCTCTCTCCTTGTCACGATGGCTGAATTTGACCTACTAGTGGTATAACAATAATTTGCAATTTATACCTTTTGCAACAAGAAACACTTGCCCATTTGTATTTGTATAGACCGTATTCAATATGACGTCAGCCACCAACATGTTGGGGACAAATTACCGTTTGGAATCCCCCAATGCCCCAATCAAGGAAGTCCGGGGTCCTAACCTCCCTACCTCCCCCCTCCACTATGAGCCGTGGTGCTGCTACTAATTGGCAGTATTTAAATTTGGGGGGAATTTGTAACCAATGCCAATTCCCTCAAGACCAGGCAGAAATTAATACCCTGCCCCCCCCCCCCCCCCATCACAGGCAGAACAATGATTAGGCCTATTGTTAGGTGCCATTTAATTCCCCACGTCAAAACATCGTACACAACACAATGACTGCATGCATACACAGCAACCACCATTACAACACAAACATCCCTTTTCCTATACTTTCCTCAACTTGTTTTAGTGCACACATGACAAGAAGTTATCACAGTTCCTAAATGTCACGATCAAATTCAAAACTCCAAAGTTCAAAATGACTTAATTTTGTCCATAATAAACAATCTCAGTTGCCTACAATACATTAAGCTGTCATCGATCATGTTTCAGCATTGCACAAGGATCATTGACAGTGAATGTATTGTAGTTCTGGAATTCGTCTTCATGTCCACCAACATGGCTGTCTATTGAATACGGTCTATATGTACATATACCGTTCTGGTGCTATCAGCTAGGAAAGCGATGGACACCTTTCGGACCTAACACCTATCGATCATATCTAACCTCTACCAACCCAGACTTGTTAGCTCAGTTGGCGTTGAGAGAGCCGTGTAGTAAGACGGAGGTTTGCCGATTCGAGTCCGGCCAAGCGCACATGTTTTTTTTTTCAACACTTGTGTGCGCTGGTTATCTCCAATGAAAGAGAAAGATTAATAAATATTCATCAGTAAAGATATTTGTTCATCTTTCTGACCGAAAGCAAGGAATATACACTGAGATGTAATCGGACAAACAAAATGCATTGAAAATGTTGCTGGTTACATACAAACTTAGACTACAGCGATGAGAAACTTTTGATCAAGTTTCAAGTTTCAACATGGTTGCTGTGTAGGGTTCAGAGCTTGCTAGCAATCAGCGAATTAGCAGTCAAACTGTTACGTGAATGGGAATATCGTAAATTTTTAATTACATGCTAAGAGAAAGCTTTACGATTTGTTTAGGTTTTGGTTTATTGTTATTGTTGTTCGTTGCTAAGTTGCAACAAACAACAGTTAATTTCTTGATGCAGTTGAATGAAGTTCAACATTACTTGATAGCACTAGGTCTGTTCGCTACGTTGCTATAAGGATAGGGTCTGTGAAATTCTATGCGCTTAATACACGCAATTATGTTAAATAAATCGAAATAAAATATGGATGGGTGGCCAAAGTGGGTCTCATAGGTACCTCGAAACTCACAGGTCCAAAACAACGAAAACCAATCATTTTTTTTGTATTTTTTTTTTTTTAATTTCTTTGAAGATTGTGAAAACAGAGCTACTTTCACATAATATTTTGGTTTGAGATAGTTATGTGTTAAATAGTCAAAAGATATGGACATTTTCTCCCAACAGCCATGATTGCTTCTGTTAAAATCGCGGCTTTTGGGAAGGAAATACTCCATATCTTGAGTTTTGGATAGTTACACAATACCCGCAATCACAATACTGTGTAGAAATACTATGCTTTCATACCTAACAAAGAAAATGAAAATTAAACCAACATTCGATTGATGAACACCTGTCTCATAACTACTGCAAATATTCTTAAAATCGCTGTCGTAACACACGTTAGGATAGAGACAAAATGATACATCATCAAGTAGCATTTAAATACAGGAACCCCCCAGTTGTAAAAGGCCTCGTTTTTAATTGAGAATGAAACATCTCATTGAAGCTCTATTCGCAATTGTTTTGAAATGGATATTAGACCAAATGGATATTAGACCAAATGGTATTAGACCAAATGGTATTAGACCAAATGGATATTAGACCAAATGGATATTAGACCAAATGGATATTAGACCAATGGGTATTAGACCAAAGGATATTAGACCAAATGGATATTAGACCAAAGGATATTAGACCAAATGGGAATTAGACCAAATGGTGTTTGTGGTTATTGAAACTCTATTCGCAATTGTTTTGAAATGGATATTAGACCAAATGGATATTAGACCAAATGGGAATTAGACCAAATGGTGTTTGTGGTTATTGAAACTCTATTCGCAATTGTTTTGAAATGGATATTAGACCAAATGGATATTAGACAAATGGGTATTAGACCAAATGGTATTAGACCAAATGGTATTAGACCAGATGGATATTAGACCAAAGGATATTAGACCAAATGGATATTAGACCAATTGGGTATTAGACCAAATGGTATTAGACCAAATGGATATTAGACCAAATGGTATTAGACAATATGGGTTTAGACCGATTGAAGTTAGTTTAAATGGCTATTAGACCAAATGGATATTAGACCAAATGGCAATAAAACCGAATAATTAACATCGGATCCCGATTACAGTTCAACGATTGCTGCATATGCCATTCCAATAATAGCCAGGAATGTACGTGTCAACCCGGTGTCATATACTACAGTGTCCGTGTGACTGAGTGTCCTACCACGCAATCTGCTATTCTGTTCTCCATTGAGTGCTGTATGCGTCAATTGTTTCAGCACTGCACCCAAATGGCCTCGTTTACAAGGTCACGGTTTATTCCGTACATGTTGCTATGGTTACTAGGACACGCTTCATGGAGGACACTCAGTTTCTTTACACCGCGGCGTGTCAACGTTAATCCCATGGGATGATTTTATGAGATTGCACCATTTCCGCAGCTGTTGAATTAGGATATGGGAAGCTGAATCTAAGACAAAATCCTTTTTTTTATGACGCATGCATACTTTGAGCCTTACCGTTCACAGATACAGCCAGTCTCAAAAAAGTGGTACAATCAGAAAAAAAATGGTTAAATATGAAATTTAAAAATAAGTCATCCTTAATCGGCATAATTTTAAGGAACAAAGACCGGGCTTTCTAATAGTGCTTGTTTCATCTTAGTGGCATTGGGCAATCCGAGATATAATCAATACACCAAAATAGATTTTGTGTCACTTTCATACATGGACAGCTTGTTTCACGCAGTTATACCATGCGTCTTGAAGCTCACAAAGATTGCAACTTCATAAAAGAAACAGAACTCAGATTAAAGTACACAAAGGATGTTAAAGGGGGTGATAGAGTTACGCCCCCTCCCCCTTATGCACCAATGGGAGTGCATAAGGCATTACTGCGTAAAATTTCCAACGAGTTTATGCTATCTCCGAAAGTATCCGGTGAGACAACTACCGTACAGCGAGAGCTAACTCATCGGATCTGAAGTGTGGTATTTTGTACATAAACACAGCCATGTCCGGTAGTATACATCGTACATAGAGGGCTGGATCTGATGACGCTTTAATTGGAGCAATCAATGACCCATTGTAGTCACGTCTCGATGACCGCGGATTTCAAGTACCGGCAAACAAAGAACGACTCGAGTGGGCCACTTGAATAAATTGACCGGGCTTTGGGTCGATTGAATTATGGTTTTATTTATACACACCAGTAGTACCTCATATAGAACTTAACATTATACATCATGTATTACTAGTTTTATTTGATTTTTAATATGATATCAAAACCAATGACATGGCACGAAAATAAATTATTAAGTGACACGTTAGTTCTCACATATCCCCGGGCACATATCGTGTGGGAAAAGCACACATACATAAATATGCTCGTTTGAAAACCGAACAAAACTGAAAGAATAAACTTTTTGCAGTTGGAAATATACTAGACTTTGTCTCGCTTTAACAAAGTTTAGAAAACAGTATTAAATCTTAACATATATGTTTCTCACTGTAACTCACTTTAAGGATTAAAAATGATATTTCTCCAACCTACTAAAGCTTTATGAAGAGCTTGCCAAGTTGTCAAATGGAAACAATGGAAATAATCTATATAGATAATAATGCTTTAAATATAAAGTTTTGGTGAGAATTTGCCGACCCATATTTAATATTTTAAAAGACCAGGTAAAAAAGAAAAGTCGGGAAGCCATCGTTTGGATTTTTGGACGTATTTAAACGTATAGTTTGTTTAATATAATATGGTTTTACGTTTGTGGAGTTTCACTTGAGTTACTTCGTCTCACTTGATTTTGTTTTAATTCAAATTTAACAAGTAGACCTTGGGCGAAGCGAGTAATGTGAGTTGCGTGAGAGCGGAAAAACAACTCATCCAATGCAGTACTTTAATCTGTGTAAGTTGTCAAGTCTGATATATACAAAAACTCTAAACTTTGATAGAACTTGGGCAAGTCAAAACGAAAAATTTTAATTCAGTAATAGAATATAATTAGAAGTATGTCTTGCTAAATTGTTTTTGTTTTCACGATATCGTTTATGAAATTGAAGAATTGTAAAAAATTTTTCTACGGCTACTAGCTTTTTGTGAAAAAATATATATATTTGCTTAAATTGAAAACAAGGCGAGTTTCTATCAGAACGATACAAGAAAAATGACACTGTTAAATTACGTCCCTATCACAACTGTCGGGTACTCATGCTCGTGCGTAATTGAAAAACCATTGTGGGTATAATACCATCCCTTTTACCCTTGGAAAAAAACAATATGAGAATAGACAAAATCGTGACATTTAGTGCCTCACTGTCAAGCGTGGCCATGTTTATTTTGACATTTACTACCAATGTCAACGGTTATGACAGGTTAGGAGAGAACTGGCAATTAAAATCACTGGTAATTTCCGAAGTTTTGAAATTGGCAGAGAAAAAGGTTTCCTTCACAGCTACCTTACCCTTAAATTATGGGAAGGCCAAAACAAAATACAGAACAGAAAACAAATTTCCCCGCGTCATCTCTGCAAATGTCTATCTGCAAATCAACACAAACAGAATAGAATTACATAATCTTGTTCTTTTGTCGGAATGATTATCTCTAACATCCTTACAAATAACCTATCTGCAAGTAACAAACCACTTACAAATTGCAAAGGTTCCTTAACATCTGCCTGTCATACAATAAAATTAATTATGACAAATTCACATGTACATGTATAAAGGAAATACAAATGACATTATATAATTTGAAATAATAACCACATGAAAATTCATTAGATAACAGCATCTGATAATTAATATTTGCAACATTAGATTTGACTAATATCTGCATTAACATTAAAATAATCATGGGCCTCATTATGGCTGTCAAACTCATGCATTGAGTATAATTTGAGTAAAAATTGGTAACACATTCGTCAAACAAAGCACTTATGAGATCTCAAAACTTGACGGTGTGGTGGGTGGGAAGAATTTTCGGCAAGTCAACCAACCTCTTCATCTCCGCTAGACAGAAAGCTATCATGCGACTTGTAAGATGAGAGATACAAAAGACGGCTCAAGCATAAGAAGTCTTTACAACAATCATTGACCATTCGAAAAGCGCGCCATGCTTAATAATTACTTTGGTTTGGTACGTGTTATAGAGCTACCAAAGCACGAGAAGAGCTTGCCTGAGTCAAATTATCAAGTACATTTCATTCCCATTTTTTGCTCATAATAAGCTTCATAGACACTTTGTACAATTTGTGTTGCAAAGCTCCAAAGTCCATATTAGCGAAAATGTCAGTGGTTTAGTCTTGAAATCTACTTAATGCACCGACATTGCTGATATGCACAAAGCAAAACCAACACTTATTCAAAACCATTCTCCCATCCATTACATAGTTCCAGTATACCGTTTGCTAGTTTCGATCGTCCGGTTTTACATTCAATTCACATGGACTATCGCAACCTCGTGTCACGGCGCATCGGATTTCCACTGACTGTACATGCACGAACCCGGGCCAGTAATTTGGTTGGAATAGATCATACGACATGCATTATGCATGATGCAGGTGGTGTGGACGTCGTAATAGCTCGACGTGCCTCGTGTGATTGGTGGTTTGAGGATTATTTTGCGTGTGTCATGGCATGGAGTAGGCGGCACCGCGGCAAACTAGGACTCCTTTATAATATTGTTGAGTGGCCGGGAATGTGTTTTTAGTGTTCAAGAGGACACCGAGTGGTGATACGATGCGAAGATTGGTTACCAAGAACGTTATGCAAAAGAAAGAACAGAAGCGCCGGGTGAGTGAGCATTTGAA